>JAMKQA010248980.1:0-38337 GCA_024699735.1 Posidonia australis | reverse complement strand
TTTGAATCTTAATTTAGGTTTTTTTATTTATGTTTTATGATTTTAATTAAATTTGTGATTAAGGTTTAATTAGTTGGTTTTAATTAATTATTTTAGGTCTTCTTATTTTATTTTGTTTTGGGATTTTTAATTTTAAGGGTTTTAATTTAGGGTTTTGTGAATTAAATATGATTTTCAATTTTTGGATTTAGGGTTTGATTAATTGACTTGAAATTAGGGTTTCAAATTTTAATTAGGGTTTATTTATGGTTTTTTGGATTTTAAATTAGGGTTTATGGGTTTATTTAGTTTTTTTTGTGTTTATTTAGGGTTTATAGCTTAATTAGGGTTTTGAATTTTATTTAATTGGGATTTCTAATGTATTTTGACTTTAATTAGGGTTTTCACTTAGTTACTTGGATTTTTAAATGATTTAATTTGATTCAAGCTTGAATTAGGGTTTTTGTCTTATTTATTGGATTTTAAATGGATTTTACTTAATTAGGGTTTTATTGGATTAATTGTGGATTTTAAATGGATTTTACTTGATTAGGGTTTTATTTGATTAATTAAGGTTTTTATTGGACTAATTGTGGATTTTAAATGGATTTTATTTAATTAGGGTTTTATTGGATTAATTGTGGATTTTACTTGATTAGGGTTTTATTTGATTTTAAGTGGGTTTTAAATGTATTTAAGTGGGTTTTTAAATGGATTTTGAGTGGATTTAATTTTATTTGTTTGGTTTCAAGTTTAATTGGGTCAGAGTGGGCTAGCATGGGCTTAATTGGGCTAGGGTTTTGGGTGGTCGCAACTAGAGCATCATCCGGAGGAGCTTGCTGCCAAATGACTTCAAAATTGAGGTGTCTACAATTATAATTTTGAGTTTAATTTAGGGGTTTTAGATTTTAATCAGGATTTTTAGTTTAATTAGGTTTTTTTGGATTTTAATTAAAATTTTGAGTTTAAATTAGGGTTTTTAGCTTAATTAAGTGACTTTAAATTAGGGTTTTTAGGGTTTTGAGTTTATTTTAGGTTTTTTTCCTTGAATTTAAATGGATTAAAGTTGTTTAAATGGATTTTATTTGATTTTGACTTTAATTAGGGTTTTCATTGATTAATTTGGATTTTAAGTGGATTGAAGTGAATTTTGTTTAATTTTGGTTTTAATTAGGGTTCTCACTTGATTAATTTGGATTTTAAATGAATTTATGTGGATTTTTTTTATTTTGACTTTAATTAGGGTTTTCACTTGATTAACTTGGATTTTAAGTGGATTTTATGTGAATTTGGTTTGGATTAAAAGTTTTTACTTAATTCATTTAGGTTTTTTGATGATATAATTGAGTTTGGTTTGGTTTTTGATTTTTTAAATTATGAGTTTTGCTTAGATTAGGTCAGTGTGGGTTTGTGTGGGCCTAAATGGGCTTGTGTAGGCTTGAGTGGGTTTTGATGGAGTTAGGATTTAGGTGAAGGTGGTCGCAACCAGAAAATCTTTCTAGAGGAGCCTACTGTCAAGTGACTGCAAAATCGGGGTGTCTACAGATGCCCCTCCCTGAGCGAGGTCGAGGGAATCGAGACCGATGCTCAGGGTTGACAGGACACCCTACTCGAGTTTGCAGGAGAGTCGTATTTGCTGTGGGGTCGTGAACCACTTATTCAGTTGATGCACCGAAAGTTGTGACTCGTGGCCCATGCATGATGTTGATGCAAAGGATGGCCCTGATGCCGGGTGACACATAAGGATGATGTTGATGCATGAAGATGATGCTGGTGACGTGTGGGTAGCCCATCAGCTCACGGAGGGGAGCGCATGGGATTTCCCGACTCGTGCGAAGGGATGCCTAGACAAGACTGTGGAGTTCGTCGCATGACAGGGAGAAACTTGGCAAATGACGGATCTTTTGGCCCAAAAGAATGCATGACAAGATATCGGACTTGCCAACCGAGGATAGACTGATGACGGGTGTAAACTGGATAGTTTAGGGGTATCAGCCCACTCCCGATAGTGGGACGGTTGTCAACCGAATAGTTTGGGGTATCAGCCTGCTCCTGACAGTGTAACGATTGTCAACCGGATAGTTTGGGGTATTAGCCTGCTCTTGACAATGTGACAGATGTCAGCCGTATAGTTAGGGGTATCAGCTTGCTCATGACAATGTGACGGTTGTCAACCGGATAGTTTGGGGTATTAGCCCACTACTGACAATATGACGGTCATCAACCGGATAGTTTGGGGTATCAGCTCGCTCCTGACAATGTGACGATTGTCAACTGGATAGTTTGGGGTATCAGCCCGCTCTTGACAATATGACGGTCGTTAACCGGATAGTTTGGGGTATCAACTTGAGGAGGTGAGAGGTGTGGCAAGAACTAAGGGGCTTGCCGACGTAAGAGTGACTAATGACGGAAGTCGTCCAAGTAGTTTGGTATACCAACCCAAGGAAAGGGGCACCAAGTAAGACTATAAGGCTTGCAAATTGAGGGACAAAGTATGATAAGTTTACGTACCTACCGATCAGATAGTTTGGGTTATCAGCCCAAAGTGACTGATGACGGAAGTCATCCAAGTAGTTTGGGATACCAGCCCAAGGAAAGGAAGAAGATAGTTGCTTTGATTCCGTCCGTTTAGAGCAGAATTCAAAAACAAAAGGGTGGCACCGAGATTCGTCCGTTTGGATCGAATCTAGGATGGGACCATCTAGACTTCGTCTAGTAGTCTAGAAGAAGATGGAAAAGGGTAGCCTTGATTCTGCCTATCAGGATCGGAATTCAAAGGCAAGATGTGGCACCTAGATTCATCCGTCTGGATCGAATCTAGGATGTGACCATCTAGACTCAGTCCAGTAGTCTAGAAGAAGATGGAAAAGGGTAGCCTCGATTCAGTCTGTCATGATCGGAATTCAAAGGCAAGAGGTGGCACCAAGATTTGTCTGTCCGGATCGAATCTTGGTTGGGACCATCTAGACTCTGTTCGGTAGTCTAGAAGAAGAGGGAAACGGGTAACCTTGAGCCTGTATGTCAAGATCGGAATTCAAAGGCAAGAGGTGGCACCGAGATTCGTCTGTCTGGATCAAATTTGGGATGAACCATCTAGACTCCGTTTGGTAGTTTAGAAGAAGATGGAAAAGGTAGCCTCGATTCCACCTATCAGGGTCAGAATTCAAAGGCAAGGGGTGGCACCAAGATTCATCCATCCGAATCAAACCTGGGATGGGACCATCTAGACTCTGTCCGGTAGTCTAGAAGAAGATGAAAAAGGGTAGCCTTGAACCTGTCTGTCAGGACCGGAATTCAAAGGCAAGAGGTGGCACCGAGATTCGTTCGTCTGGATTGAACCTGGGATGGGACCATCTAGACTCCGTCCCGTAGTCTAGAAGAAGATGGAAAAGGTAGCCTCGATTCTGCCTATCAGGGTCAGAATTCAAAGGCAAGAGGGTGGCACTGAGATTCGTCCATCCGGATCGAACCTAGGATGGGACCATCTAGACTTCGTCTGGTAGTCTAGAAGAAGATGAAAAAAGGTAGCCTTGAACTCGTCTATCAGGACCAAAATTCAAAGGCAAGGGGTGGCATCGAGATTCGTTTGTCCGGATGAACCTGGGATGGGACCATCTAGACTCCGTTCGGTAGTCTAAAAGAAGATGGAAAAGGTAGCCTCAATTCCGCCTGTCAGGGTTGGAATTCAAAGGCAAGAGGGTGGTACTGAGATTCGTCCGTTCCGATCGAACCTGGGATGGGACCATCTAGATTCCTTCTGGTAGTCTAGAAGAAGATGAAAAAGGGTAGCCTTGAACCCGTTGGCCAGGACCGGAATTCAAAGGCAAGAGGTGGCATCGAGATTCGTTCGTCCGGATCGAACCTGAGATGGGACCATTTAGACTCTGTCCGGTAGTCTAGAAGAAGATGGAAAAGGTAGCCTCGATTCCGGTTGTCAAGGTCAGAATTCAAAGGTAAGAGGGTGGCACCGAGATTCGTCTATTCGGATCAAACTTGGGATGGGACCATCTAGACTCCGTTCGGTAGTCTAGAAGAAGGTGAAAAGGTATAGCCTAGATTTCATCTGTCAGGATCAGAATTCACAGACAAAAAGGGTGGCACCAAGATTTGTCTATCCAGATCAAACTTGGGAGAGATACTGGGATCCCTCCTACCTGGTACAGAACTCTATGATGGCTTCTTTTGTCCAGGCTTAGGTGCCAAATCGAAACAATATTCTCGACTCTTTGCTGGGCACACCCTAGCACCGAGTCAACAGGCAGAAGAAGGCAATAGTTTGAACCAGCCAAGTACATGTTACAGTTATGACAATTCTAGCTTCAAATTAACCATAAGCATCCAATCAAACTGATATAAGCATTTCAATGAACCTACTATAGCAATCGAATACAATGCAATGATTATAATGTTTCAGCAAATAGCACAACACGAATATCAAGAATCTACATCATCCCTAGCTCTCTTAGAACCTCTAGCTTTGGTAAATAGTTTATGGCTCAGAGCTGCTCCACAGATCGGCCAGGTTTCTTTAATTTCGAATTCATAATCGGCTGAACAACCCTTCCCTTTTATGACTGTGAGACTATCTGATCGGATGGAGCTATTAAATAGGCGTGATAGTTCCTTAGTCATGGCATAAGTGCTCAAAGGGTACTCCTAAAACCGAGCTAGCATTAGCCCTTGAACGAAGGAATCATGTTGGTATCTGAACTGCTGCATCACTTGAATTGGATGATACTCAACACCACCAGTCAGCCTTGGTAAGATGATAAGCTATATGTCGGCAGTATTGAAGAAAACCTAGAAATTATGAGTTGCCGAAGGAATGATGCGCCAAGTCAACTTATCTTTTGTCAAACTCTCCAACTGCTCATATTCCTTGTGAACTGATGTGAGAGTGCGAGAATGACCACTTTGGCAATAAGATTCGAAGGTTGATTGTTGAGGGCATAAGATCTCCACACCCAGATGAGCAGCTAACCACACCTGTACAAAAGCTCCGCAACCATAGAAATGTCGGCAACGACGTATGACCAATCTAAGGCCCGATAAATCTCTACTGGGATAACTGGAGCCAAGTCCATCTGACGGCACTACCAAAGCAATCTCCGCAACATTGATATTCACAACGGTCCGACTGTCGCTAAAAGTTAGCTCGCCTAAGAAGCAAACCACAAAACCTTTCAGCCATAGCTCATTGCCCAAGGAGGTGCGCATCTCGACCACCTTGTCAAAATATGCCAACTGTAACATTGGAGTTGATCCATCATACAGATAAGTTCACGACCACAATCGTCAGTTGACATGCCAGTCAGTTCACTCAATACTAAAGAGTATCTGTCACGCCGCATAAACACAGCAGGCCCCATAAGCTTATGCAGATAGCACATCTGGCGGACCTCCTCTAAAGTGGGAGTCAATTCAATTCTTCCGAAGTGGAATACATGGGTAGCGGGCTTCTAGAACCGGGCAGCTACATACAAAAAGTATTGCGAGATCTCCACTCTTGCAATATCCAAGAACTTTGAGGGGATACCCCAAGTCCGCAGCTTGTCACGATCACTGTCCATCAATTTCGCAATCCACAACTGGAGAACATCTGAGCAATATGTCGGTACAACCATCATGGGGAAATCCATGATCGAATAGGGAAGCTTTGGCTTCTCTTGACTCAGGCCAAACCAAACTGGGAAGAAGAACTCCTACGGAACATTATCAAAATATTTACTTTTGATTAGACAAATGGCTTAGTTCCATACAATCATATTTTAAGAAGTCTGATGCAAACATAAAAGTGCTGCATAAATGCTTTGAAAATAGGGGAAGAGCAACCCAAGGCTATGGAAAACATTCAATGACCGTCGAGACATAGCAAACCAAACTACAAGCTATTGAATGGCTTAACTCAGGCGTCAAGCCTCGAGAAAAGATCCATGCCACCATCCAGACCAGATCAAGTGTCAAATCAGTGAGAAATGGCCATCAAACCCTGATGGCGGGGGTTGTTTGGTGACAGATCCGACATGCGTATTCAAGGAATCAACCTTTCCACTTAACTCCAAGAGAAATATAGCATAGTTCGATGATAATGTTTACTCTGCTAGAATGATTGCTCTAAAGTTATATGCAAGACATAGAAAGGATCTTGCTAATTCTACAAAAACATGACAAAGGTCGAAAGTAGTGATTACAACCCCAATCGTCGTGTTTTGCGATTCATCTCTATAGGATTTATCAGAGACCCTGTTCTGATCTCAGAGGGATATGGTTGCTGGTGTTCTCGTTCTTGGGCTCATGCAATAGAGTGGTCATCGTGTCCTAGATGAAGATACTATCCCAAAGAGGGTCAACCAATAGGCAGCTGACATGCCCCTGATTGACGAGGGAGGTTTTCACCATAAAGGCAGCTGGCATGCCCCTGGTGTATGGTATCCCCTGTTAGATCTTTAGCCAAAGAGCAGCTGACATGCCCTTGGTTGATGAATGAGGTTGTCACCATAAAGGCAGCTAGCATGCTCCTAGTGTACAGTATCCTCTGCTAGATCTTTAACCAGAGAGCAGCTAACATATCCTTGACTGACGGAGGAGGTTGTCACCATAAAGGCGGCTGACATGCCCCTAGTGTACAGTACCCTGTGCTAGATCTTTAGCTAGAGAGCAGCTGACATATCCTTGACTGACAGAGGAGGTTGTCACCATAAAGACAGCTGGCATGCCCCTGGTGTACAGTATCCTCTTCTAAATCTTTAGCTAGAGAGTAGCTGACATATCCTTGACTGACGGAGGAGGTTGTCACCATAAAGGCAGCTGGCATCCCCCTGGTATACAGTATCCCCTGCTGATCATTAGCTAGAGAGCAGCTGACATATCCTTGACTGACGAGGAGGTTGTCACCATAAAGGCAGTTGGCATGCCCCTAGTGTACAATATCCCCTGCTAGATCTTTAGCCAGAGAGCAGCTGACATGCCCTTGGCTTAAGACCTAGCAAGACCTTGCAAAGTGAATGAATGTTAATGAATGCAGGAATGATTGTGTCATATTATATCACCCTCAGGATTTGGAATGCTAATGACGCCTACTATGAGAAAAGGAGAAGACCTTGATTCACAAGACACTACCTAGACTTCTAGGCTATTGGTAGCTCTCTAGAATGGATGATTTAGTAGGTTAGGCTCCGTGTCAAACTCTTGGGGACTTAGCCTACTTTTTTAACTTTTGACTCATTTCTTTTCTCCCTCTTAGGCTTGTAGGCTTGCTCTAACCCTTGTTTGGGGGTAATGGGCATCCAATTTGGAGGGTACTAGTGGAATTGTATGCGAGGGGTGGCTAGTCCCTTTGGTGATTTGAATTCTTTTGATGCTTACTTCGACTCCTCCTCAAGGTATGTGATAGGGGTGGAGTTGGCCTACTTGCCTCTCTCACCTAAGGCTAGCTTCTGTCTTCGACTTCTATCCCCTTATTTCTTTTGTGCCCTTGTGGATAGGTTTATTTTTCTACATTGGCTCACACTCATGCTCGCTCCTAATATTTTATCACCCTCTTGAGGTGTAAGTCCCTAGAGAGTTTGGACATTGCGCCTAACCATGGTTGGGTGGTGGCTCCCTCGCTCGCTAGAGTGTCTGGGTAGTATCAACTAAAGAGGTATAGACCCTTTTCAAGTAGGCTAGCTATTCCGATTTTCGTCATTTAGATATGATGTTGATGCACTTATGCATGGATGCATGTTTTTCTTTTTCATGTGCTTTTTGATGCAATGTGTGCGTAACGAGTGCGAAAAGGGAAAAAACTTGGGTACGAGATGAAGCAAAAATGTGTGAATAGAAAGAATAAAGCATGTGCAAATGCAGTTGGAAAGCTTTGCAAGGTGAGGACATGGCTCCCCATCATTGGTAGTACTTCTTTAGGTAACATGAATTGACTGGCTCTGAATGCTCAATGTGGTCCATGTCTTCGAGGATTACCGCTCCCCTTGAGAATACTTGTTTGATGATATAAAGGCCACGCCAATTGGGTCTAAATTTGCCACAAGTGTTAGGGAGATGGATGGCCCGTAAGACCAAATCTCCGAATGTAAAACTCCTGGGACGGACTTTCCTCAGGTAGGATCTTGCCATCCTCCTTTGATAACACTGGGCATGGTGCAGGGCCTGCAGTCGATGTTCATCAATCAAATTCAACTACACGAAGTGATCACCCAACCATTTGGCCTCTTCTAGTTCTACTTCTTTCAAGATCCTCAAAGAAGGGATTTCCACCTCGACTGGTAGCACAACCTCCATGCCATAGACTAAAGAAAAAGGAGTGGCGCCTGTGGATGTCCGGATAGAAGTTTGATATGCCCACAATGCATTTGCAAGCGTTTCATGCCAATCCTTGTGAGTCTCTACCATCTTCTTTAGTATCTTGGTAACGTTCTTGTTGGCTGACTCAACTGCTCCATTCATCAGGGGGTGGTAAGGTGAAGAACGGTGATGCTTAATGTGGAAATTATATAAATAATCTTTGACCCTTTTGGCTATAAAGTTCTTTCCATTATCTGATATTAATGCGTGTGGGACCCCATATCGGGATATGATGTTGTTCTTCAAGAACTTCTCTATTACTGCAGCAGTGACAATCTTGTATGACGCCGCTTCGACCCACTTTGTGAAGTAATTGATGGCCACCAGAATGAAACGATGCCTGTTAGATGTTGTTGGATGAATGGCACCAACAACGTCAATTCCCTAAGTGGAGAAAGGCCATGGTGACAACATACTGTGAAGTTGTTGTGGGGGAGCATGGATTAGATTCCCATGGATCAGGCAGGCGTGACACCTTTGCATAAACTGACAGCAATCTGCCTCCATGGTCGACCAATAATAGCCTTGCAACTTGATCTTCTTGGCTAACAGAACTCCATTCATATGCGGCCCGTATTTCCCAGCATGGACTTGTAACATGACGGCATCGGCCTCCTTCTTATTCAAGCATCTCAAGAGCATTTGGTTATAGGATCTCCTGTACAAATGGCTGGCCCCGAGTACATAGCTGGATGCCAAGCGCTTCAATGTCCTCGCTTCTGTTGTTGACATCTGAGGAGGACGTTCCCGGTTTCCAGAAGAACCTTAATGTCATGGTACCACAGGAGCTCTTCCGGTGGGTCTGCTTCCTCTATGCTCATGCAATGTGCTGGTTGATCCATACATGTAATTGACACATCCACTGCACAGTCTTCTAGTATCGAGAGCCAAGACGCTAAGGTTGCCGAGGCATTTGCGTAAGCATTATTGGCCTTATTCATAAAGGAAAAATGAACCTCCTGGAATTCTACCACGAGCTTCATAAGATGGGCATAGTATTGGATGAGCTTTTTATCCTTGGTCTTCCAATCGCCATTGATCAATGCGATAACCAGCATGGCATCGCCACGTACAAGTAATTTGCGAACACATGCTCCAAGGCCATTTGAAGTCCCAATATGCACGCCTTATATTCAGCTTCGTTATTTGTACATTTAAAATTTAATTTCCTCGTGTAGGCAGTCATCTGGCCTTGGGGGCTACCAGTACGGCACCAATGTCCATTCCTCTTTTGTTCACTGTTCCATCAATGTATAAGTGCCATTGATCCTTCTCCTCAACCATTTCCCATTATCATTATGTTCGGTGAACAACACATCCTCGTCTGGGAATTGAATCCACAAGGGTTGATATTCTGGTATAGGTAGCTCGGCCAGATGATCTGCCACTGCTTGTCCCATTATGGATTTTTGTGTGACGAAGGTGATGTCATATTGGGACAACTACACTGGCCATTTGACACACCGTCCTACGAGCGTCGACTTTTGGAGCAAATACTTCATAGGGTCGTGGTGACAAAGGAGCAGGACTGGGTATGCCATCATATATGCCTTAAGCGTTGAGCTGCCAGACGAGAGACAAGCAGACCTTCTTTATGGTAGTGTACCTGGCCTTGCAATCATTAAAATTCTTACTCAGATAATATATCGCCCCCTCCTTGTGACTAGATTCATCATGCTGCCCCAATACTGCTCCCATGGAATGTTGGGTTACGGATAGATAAAGGAGTAGGAGTCGCCCTGGCTTTGGTGGGACCAAAACCGAAGGTCTAGCTAACAAATGCATGATCTTCTCAAAGGCTACCTGACATTCCTCATTCCAACCGACTTGTGCATTCTTCCTCAAGAGCTTGAAGATCGGCTCGTAGATTGGTGTGAACTATGCTATGAACCGGCTGATATATTGCAGGCGACCCAGTAGTCCTTTGACTTCCTTCTCTGTAACAGGGGGAGGCATGTCAATTATGGCCCAGGCCTTAGCTAGATCAACCTCAATTCCCCTCTGGCTGATGATGTAGCCAAGAAGCTTGCCAAATGAAACCTTGAAGGCACATTTACTGGGGTTAAGGCGGAGCTTGCACTTCCACACACGATCGAACAACTTCCTCAGGCAGGCTAGATGATCCTCGGGCTCTTTGGATTTAGCTATCATATCATCAACATAAACCTTGACCTCTTGGTGCATGAAGTCGTGGAATTGCACTGTTATAGCTCTCTGATATGTGGCTCCCGCATTCTTGAGCCCAAATGGCATCACCTTGTAGCAGAAGATTCTCCACGGAGTGATGAATGATGTCTTCTCCATATCTTCTTCTTCCATCCTGACCTGATTATAGCTTGAGAATCCATCCATAAATGATAGCATTTTATGACTGGCTATATTGTCTACAAGGATATCAATGTGAGGTAGCGGGAAGTCGTCCTTAGGACTCGCCCGATTGAGATCTCTATAATCAATGTACATGCGAACCCGTCCATCCATCTTTGGGACTAGGACGACGTTTGCAAGCCATTTCGGGCATAGGACGACCTTGAGGAAGTCCACATGCTGCTTCATGATTTCCTCCTTAAGTTTGAGTAGCCACTGGGGTCGCCATCTTCTGAGCTTTTGCTTGACGGGCTTGACATCTGGTTTCAATGGTAGATTGTGTACTGCTACCTCTATATCTAGACCGATCATGTCGCTATAACTCCAGGCGAAGACATCTATGTATTCCTTAAGAAAGGCAATGAATTCTGCCCTCACCTGCGGGGTGAGCTTAGCATTGATGCGCAATTCTTTGACATCGTCAGTGGTTCCGATGTTCACTAGCTCGGTCTCTTCTTCCACATAGAGATTCAGGCCTTCTGGGTCATTATCATGGCACTGGAAATCTAGAATTCTACTGGCGCGTCGTCATCCCCATGTGCACCATTGTCATCCTCCTCTTCGTAGGCCACGAGCTCGGACAACATCTCCTTCTGAAAGGTAGGATCTACTATATCAAAGGTGCAAATCTGCTTTGATGCTTGGCCCTTTCGGCGCCAAAGGAGAGTTACGCTGACTCTCGTATTCTTGTACTGGTGGCAAGCAACCTCTGTGCCATCCCGTTCTGTATCCCCTTTCGAGTCAAATGCTTCTTGACTCTCTAATGCTGCTTCTTCACTTATTACTAATTTTTTTGGATGTACTGGTTTTTCTAATTTTTTTTTGGTTTTTCAGATTTTCTAATTTTTTTGGATTTTCTTTGCAATTTAAAAGGGATACTGCTGATTGGCGGCTGTCCTATTGCTGACTGATTAGAGTAACACAACCTGCGTTCTTCAATGAGCTCAACTCAGGGTCTTTTTTAAGCTACTGATACCATCTAGACCCGTCTCCCAGCTGTTGAGTGATTAACTTGTCTAGTCTAAAGTAAGCTGACTCTTCTTCTTCTTTCAGAACCATGACAGCAAAATGGTCCTCAGTTTCCTGCAGTGAGAGAGGGGCTGCTTCAATCATCACTACTTTTCCTTTCTGGCGCCTCACTTCGTCTATAGTATCTTTTACCAGGACGGCAAGCTGCTCTTGAAATAGAACTTCCATGCTTTGGAGCACCTTGTCCATCTGTGCCTCTACAATTGCTCCCTCGTCCTCATCGGATGCGAGGTCCACATAATACACAGCCTCTGGACCATCACTAGTGCGTGTTAATGGTACTACGCAAGGGTTGGCACTCCACGCCAACAATCGGATCTAGGCAGGCATTATTTGAGTTGGAGTGTGTGTGGAAAGATGATCTGCCATATAAGGTTCGACGGAGGCTTCATAGCCCGCTTCTGGGATCACTGTTGTGACTGATGTCATGGTGGGGACTGATGCAGAAGTTGGAACTACTGTTGTTGATAAAGTGATTGGAGCTATGGTTGAAACTGGAACTATCATATCTGGCATTGTGACTGTGGCAGGAACTATAGTGGTTGGAACGGAAACTAGTGTGGCTAGAACTGAAACTGCGGTGGTTGGAACTGTAACTGCTATGGCTAGAGCTGAAACTACGGTGATTGAAACTGTAACTATCATGGCTGGAACTGAAACTGCGGTGATTGGAATTGTAACTGTCGTGGCTGGAACTGAAACTGCGATGATTGGAACTGTAACTGTTGTGGCTAGAATTGAAACTGTGGTGGTTGGAACTGTAACTGCCGTGGCTGGAACTGTAACTGCGATGATTGGAACTGTAACTGTCGTGGTTGGAACTGAAACTGCAGTGGCTGGAACTGAAATTGCAGTGGCTGGAACCATAACTATCGTGGTTGGAACTGAAACTGCAGCGGCATCTTCTTCAGAATAGTAATCCTCGATGCCTACCCATTCAACTGTGCTTGATGGAATGTCTCATTGTGGCACCGTCGAGTCTGAACTCTACCCTGGACTGAGAATGCCTGCACTAACAAAATTAGTACAAGCGGGAGAGTGGTTCGACTTTGATCTCGGCAAGTGTCGGGAACATTCTTCTTGACACAGCTGTTTGTAACCAAGTCCCTCTCGATCTCTTCGCTCCTCGACGACAATGGGCTCAACGATCCCTTAACCATACTTCCTGAGAGGTGTCCCTTTCTGATATCCCCAGTGGCAACATAGATTCTTGACCATCTTGAAGGGGTTGCTACGGACAGGTGGGTAGCTGCCACATTCAAATTCGAGAATGAAATTAACCAGCTCAAATCGATTAACCCGGAATAGAAGATCTGAAGGCTTGGAGTCAAAGCAGATAATCTGGTGGGATAGGGTTGACACAGCATCAATCTTCTCCTTCTCAAAGTTTTCAGCCATAACGGTAATGATGTTATTGCCCCAACTGAACTTGATCATGCGATGGAGAGTCGACGGGATGACCTGATGCTTATGGAGCCAAGGGCGCCCAAGCAGGAGATTGAACAAAGGTTCAAGATCCACAACGTAGAATTCCACGTCAAACTCAACTGGGCCAATGACGAGAGGGCATACCAACAAGCCCAACGCATCGTGGTGCGTGTTGTCGAACGACGTCATTCCCTTTACCGTAGGCACAATATCCTCGACCTTGAATCCGAGCTTGCTTGCTATACGCAAGGGGCAGACATTCATGCCTACGTCGTTATCGATCAGGGTGAGGGGAATGCAAAAGTACTTAAACTGTACCATTATGAACAATGGCTGGTTGTGATTGATCCCTGCTAATGGTAATTCTTGGGAAGTGAAGGAGATGACCTGGGGTGTGGCAATCACACTTACCATGGTTTCTAGGACTACAGGTTCTATGTTGGGGGCTACATGGGCGGCCTGGAAAACCCGGAGGAAGGCCTCTCGGTGCTCGGCCGAAGTGTGGATCAAGTCCCAATTGGAAATATCAGCCTTGACCTTCTTAAGTTGAGCAGTGATGTCGGCTACAGGCTTGGCTATGGTGGAAGAGGAATTTGTTAAGGCTTCCCCAGTGGTGGGCTTCACTGGCTGGCTTTTTAGATGTGGTGGATCTACAATAGGTTGGGTTTGCTTAGGCTTAGAAGGTGGGGCCCTATATACCCGCCCCGAACGCGTGACCTCGGCACACATCTCTACGACATAGTCATAGGGCATGTGATGGGTATTTTGGGTCAAATTAACGACCACAGGTGCCCTAGCGGCCATCTCTAGCTGAACAAGGGGTAGGATTGCATCTGGTAAAACTGGTTGGGGTACAGGTTGGGGCGACTACATGGTGAGATGAACTAGCAAGGTGACAGGTGCTATAGATGGAGGGGATTGTGTTAGTAGGGTCACTGATGTGGTTGGTATGGGTGAGCATTCTAGTAGGATTGCTGGAGCAACAGGTGAAGGTGGGTGTGCCAACGGGATTGCGGGATATTCTGATTTGGCGGCGAGTTGGATCATGTTCACCGTGGTGCTTGAACCTTAGAAAAAAGAGTGATACAAAAACTACAGGAGCGGTGTAAACGAATCATGAATCAAATCCGAAGGGTCCAGCGTGGAAACATTGGACTAGGCGAGAAAGAGAACATGGATCCCAAAGGTCCCTGGCGCATCTGGACAGCTGTGCTTAGGGAAAGGCTGGCTAACAATGCTAGGGGGATCAGGGACAAATCCGGATGCTTGTATTCATGTCGGTGCTGACTCCATTTGTTGGGTGTGAATAACAATGACCTTATGGTCAATCAAATCCTGAATAGCATTCCGGAGCACAACACAACTATCAGTCGCGTGCCCTGCGGTGCGATGGAAGTTGCAGAATAGGTCTGATTTGTACCACCTCGGCAGCAAATGTGACGGTTGGCGGACCTCTGGAAACTTTAGGAGTGACTGTACCTTCGGGAGGACGATGCTCAAGGGCTCGACCAGAGGCGTGAATCGATGCTCTGGGTGGTGCGGTCGTGCCTGACCTTGGTACGGTTCTGGCCTTGCCGGTGTGATAGGATACACTAGCTCGACGACAGTGGTGATGTGAGAGGTGTGTGGTGCTCTACGCGTAGGTGCATGAACTAACTTCTGCTGAGGTGGGCGTCCCGTGTCAACAGGCACTGCAGGGGATCCGACGTATGCAACGATGTTTCAAGGAGGATCTCTCCTCCTATTGGCGTTACCATTCACGCCATTATTAGTGCTGCCGCCACTTGTGCCTAGGACGGAAGTAGGGGACGTGGCCTGTTTGGCGAATGCAGTGAGCGTAGGGAAGCTGCCACTACGCAGTGAACTTTCTACGCGAGCGCCAGCATGGATCAGTGATGCAAAAGTGGTGATAGGCTATATGCTAAGTAGGGCCCCGATGGCTGGCTGCGCTCCATGGATAACCATCTCAATAGATTCCTTGTCAAAGGGTCTATCTCGAACTTGAGAGGCAAGAGCGCACCAGCACCCAACATACTCTCCAAATGACTCATGGGGCTTTTGCTTGGTGACAGCAAGGTCCTCGTGCTTAGGGACCAAGTCGAGATTGAAGGAGTACTGTTCCAGGAACGCCTAGCTGAGGTCATTCCAAGTCTTTATCCAGGCCATATCTAAAGAGGTGAACCATTTCAATGTAGGACCAGTTAGACTCTTTTGGAAAAGACAGATCAACAACCTCTCGTCAGCCTGAAGCTGCACGAGATCTCTGTAGTACGCCCTTAGATGCGAGATAGGGCAACCATTACCATTGTATTTCTCGAAATCTGGGACTTGGAAGTTCAATGGGAGAGTAGTTTCTAGAAAGTAGTAGAGGTCCCGGAATTGGTAAAACTGGTAGTCTCCTCCCTACACTTGTCGAAGTGCTTTCTCAAGATTGCCCACCCTAGCGTGGAGGGCATTTGGAGCTGCTGCCAATGAGGATGATGCAGTCGGGGCGGGTCCTGCGTACGTCACATGGGTCACACCGAGGTGCTCCTCCAGATCCACCATCGCATCTGCTGGTGTCAGTGCATAATGGTCGGCGTACCCAAGTGTTGGTGTAAAGTGTTGTGGGGTATATGTAGAAACATGGTTCTAATGCACAAAGGGAGGGGGAGATGCATGATGTGCTAAGTGAGGTGCAGTATGAGTGGGGTACAACTACCATCCCAAGACGGATCTGGGGAATGAGACGTGAGGGTGCTATGCCGCTACTGAACCTAAAGGTTGGCCACCAGGTGCATTGGAGGGATGCTGTGCAGTGACTAGTGAGGAAGCTACAGGCAGAGTCGATCCCACCACCATCGAGGTTGAAAGAAGCTAGGGCGATGGCCCGGGAGGTGGTGCAGTGGGTGTAGCATGATATGCAAGAGACGACAACAAAGGGACTTTTGAAACCACCAGAGGAGCAACAGGAGCTGGAAGGATATAGAAACCCATGCCCTGAAGCTTTTGAGCAAGCTCAAGAAGTTGTTGGGCGTGGAGGACATGAAACCCATTGGTAGCAGTACCGGAAGCCACAATAAGGCATAGAGGATCCAAGTGGTGGTTAGACTTCAGACTATTCAGTAAAGAGAGATCCTATCAGAGATGTCACCACAGATGGCTAGGTGCTAAAAGTAGCAGGTCTAGCCAGAGGATAAGATAGAGGCAAGGTCTTCGGAATGCATGTGGTTGTCACAGTGATGGCCTCGATGACTGGCTCTGTAATGGAATGAGCCTGCCAATTTTCGGTACCCGAGGAATTCCTGACTATCAGGAAACGACTGTCGGGAGGAGTGACAGAGGTAGAAGAAATCAATGTCAAAGGAGGGACCAGGGAGGTAGTCACCTCAGGAGCAGCAGAAATCAAAGGCTCACCAAGACATTGGGCCATGGTGGAATGGGACCGAGTGAGAATCGGACTACGACGATAAGGCAAAGGACGGGTTCTAGGATGAACTATTGTCGACAGCGACGAGTAACTCAAGAAAGGATGGGTGAGATCTGTCACCAAAGGGGAAACAGAAAATAGGAATGCTCGAGTTCCAGCAGAGGAACTCGCACGCTAACCTGTAAGAAAAAAACCAGCATCAGGGAAACCTGATGTGAGTAGAACAAGACATAGATGCAATGTTATTAGTGTGGCATGAATGCACATACATATGGATGCAACTATTATGCGCTCTCTCACCATCTATGTGAGTCCTAGTAAGCTGTCTACTCTAGACTCTCTCAGGGGTATACGGGTCTTCAACTCAAGGCAAGAAATAAGGTCCCCGCTCTAAATCCTAGCCAAGGCGCAAGTGGTGAATGGGTGGTGCGTTGGTGGCCTCATCTCCTACAGTAGCATGGAGTTGTACCCTCTACTAGCATCGACACGATCCCAGACAAAAGGGGACAAACTAGCAACACGTCCCACGCCAAAGCTATAGAATGGGGACATGTCCTTCGTAGACTGTAGGTGGACTCAGGGGAGAAGAATGCATGCACCTATATGAATGAATCATGCATGTATGCTTTGTGTCTTTTACTTGCATTTTATTAACCAAAGGGGTAAGAGTTCGAATTAGTCTCTAGTTTTGCCTTATTAATTGTTTCTCTGAGTTGATGTGTTTTATTTTAAACCAAAATGGCGAAACAAACATGTCTCTACTCTCCTAGGCATGTCAAATGCAAAAAGGGAAGAAAACACACAAGTAAGGCAAACAAGCAAGCAAACAACAAGCAAAAGGCATGATCATGGCATATGCAAGTGTCGTGGCATCATGATTGTGAAAAGAAAACATCCATCACATCAAAAGGCAAAGCATGTGGCATGCAAGTGCAGTGATAGAGCAGATGTGTAAAAGAACAGTGTGAAAGGCACACTAAGTAAGCAAACAATCACAAGCAAGGCAAACAAACAAGTATGTGAAGCCAAAGCCTCAGAAAACAAGCGAAAAGACTAACCTGAAAGCCAGAATCTGGTTTCCCTAATGGAGTCGCTAGTTTCTGTGACCATGCCTGCCTAGGGATTCGTCACGGAGTCGTGCCAAAGGGAGGAGGCCACAACCATGCCAGGATGGCGAAAGCGCAAGATAGGATAAAAACGAAAAGAAAAAAAGTCGCCACCTAACCTTTTAAGGGAAAGATGAGGAAAACCACAAACAAATCACAAAAGATGAATGCATGAGATGCAAACATGAAGGCCAGATGTCTATAAACCAGAGGATGGGTAAGGATTCCTATTACGTGAGGGGAAAGTTGTTAGGCACCCCTATACGCCCAAGAAGCTCGGTCTTTCTAGTCTAATTTGCTTGCTAGAGGCTGAATAAATATTTGCTAAGCCTAGATTGTGCTCTAATCATGCTAATATGAATTCCAAGATAAGACTAGATGGATGTGCGAGATGGTACGCGAAAACAGTGAAGAAATCCTCACAAAATAATGAAATCACGAAATACGACATGACAAAGAAAATCACATGAAATGACGAGGTTTCTGACGAGAAAGGCTCGAAAAATTATTCAACCCACAAGAGAATCAATAATACGACCAACTCAAATCGTTAGAATCACAGAAAACATCGCGGAAATCAAGATGGAAAAACTGCAAAGAAGTCTAGGTAAATCAGGTAAACTGTGACATTGTGACGAAATTTGCATAAAATGATAGTGTTTTTGGAAAGAATGTTCTGGAAAACCACACCGACATCAAGAGCATCAAAAATACGATAGACCCAAATCATTAGAATCGTGGAAAACATCATGAAAATCAAGATAGAAAATTTGTAAAGAAGTTGACGTAAAACAGGCAAACAATGACATGTAAAGAAAGTCACATAAAATGACAGTATTTTTGGAAAAAGCGCTCGGGAAAACTATATCGATATTAAGAAGGTCAAGAGTGGGGCCAACCAAAGTCATCGGAATCATAGAAAAAGTAGGGAAAATAAAAAAAGGAAAACAATCCGTGATGGGGCCAATGTGAGCCTTTCAATCAGTTAATGTACGCCCTCGGGCGACGAAATCCAAATCAAATTGAAAAAATCCAAAAATATGGAATAAAGGGAGTCAAATCAAATATCAAACAAAGGAATCCGAAGATAGTAGGAGAAAAATCCATGGAAAAACACACGAGATGCAGACTCATTCAAGAAGGATGGACTGATGTGCAAATGCAACGAAAACTATGTAGAATGCATGAAAATGTACCTAAATGGGTAAAGGATACCAAGGAATGATTTGGACAGAGATTATGCATGATTTAGTGCAAGAACTAACATGCATGTGTATGAGTTGGTGGCACAGCGGCAATTTGGTCATTTCTATGGCCATATGTGATAAATGCGTGTATGTGGATGATGCATGGTCTACGATATGCCAAAATGTATGCAAAAAGTTAGGAAAATGTTATTTTCAAGAAAACATGCAAAGGACAAGGTCTTAAAAACAATAAAATGATGTAAACACAATAAGGGACAAGTACAAGGACCAAAGCATAAAATTCACAAAAAAAGGATGAAAACCTAGATTAAAATACATTCAATGACTTCTATCCTAGTGCGCAGATGATGGATCAAAGGAAAATGTGGCATTGAGATGTGTGAGAATTACACTTGGTAATTTCCTGAAAACTCAGGGTCTAATGTGTAAAATTCACAAAAAGGGGAAAATCTTGGTTAAAATGTGTCAGAAAATCTCATCTTAATGCTAGGATGAAGGATTGAAAGAAAATGTGGCTTTTGGTGTGACATGTGTAAAAATTGCACTTTTGGTAATTTCTTGAAAATTTAGGGTCTATTGTGCAAAATTCACACATAAAGTGCGAATCTGACTAAAATGTGGAATTAAAGATCGATTTACAATGAAAACATGATTTTTAAATGAAATCTATAATTAAGTGCAAAATTATAACTGTAATAAGTGGAAAATGACAAAAATAGGTGTAAAAACAATTAAAACCCTAAATGATGAATTTGAAATTAGTCTAAGGGTTTGGATGCAAATTTCCGATGCTCAGGGATTGTATGTTATGAACTCAGGGTCCTGCATGCTAAATTTTAGGGCTTAAATGTGATATAAAAATTAGACTTTTATGTTGATCAGTGTGATTATGAAGTTTCTCGGGGTTAGGATGCAAATTTCACAAGAAAAATTCATTTTAAAAAGCTCTGGTTGCATGATGCAAATGTTCATGACTTAACTGCAAAAAAAACCTGATCTTACGGACCTAAATGGGAAAAAACAACATTTAAAGAACTAAAAATCGAATTAAAAGTAAACAAGGTAAAATATGCAATATTTACAAGAATAATAAAAGAAATAAAAGGTTATTTAAAACAACAAGGACTTAAATATAAATAAAAGGACTCAAAAGTAATGAAAAGAGGACTCAAGTGCAAACAAATTAAAACTAAAGGGCCTGAACTAAAAACAACTCCTTCGAAGGTCAACGAAAGATTACCAGCGTTCCCACTCTAGCACGATCTTCGGTGACGACCTAACGGCGGTGCAGCGACGAGAGGGCTCTGACGACGGCCCAAGAAGCTGGACGGAGGCACGACGGAGCTTTCCAGGGTGGTGCGTTGGACTAGGAAGGCCTGAGATGCCTCCCCCACCTTAGGCTCTGGCAAGCGATTGTCGACGTCGGAGTAGACAACGACGGAGTGGCTGGCGACGTTCTAGAGACGTAGAGGCTGAAGCGTAGGTCAGAGGAGCATCGGAGCTGTGCACGGAGGGTCCTGGTAGTGACGGTGAGATCTGGGGTGGTCTAAGGTGTTCTCCCCATCCCCTATGCTAGAGAAGTCCACGGCAGAGGTTGGAACGGTGCCCCAGGCTCTGAAACGATGGTGCAGTGGCGAGGTGGAGCTTCCTGATGCGATGATACGAGACAAGGGTGTTTGAGGGCTCCGGTGCTTCGACAGCGTCGTTGGCGGTTGCAAGGCAGTGACGACGGTGTTCTCATGCACGGGAGGCCAAAAGTTTCCTCTCCCAAGTGAAAGGGACCTAGGAAAGAAGAGGAGGAAGGAGGAGGAAAGGCCCAAGGGGCCTCACCTGAGCCTAAGGGGCCACCGGCCTCTCCAGTGGTGGTGAACCCACCACCAGATGAGGGGGAAAGCGGTGGACAGGGCTCGTATGTCTGACAGACCTACAGGAAGCTTTTTGGGATTAAGAGAAGGGGAAGGAGTACTTGGGTGGTGGTCTTGTCTTTCCCTGTGAAATTCAACGACGGTGCTCCTCTGGTCCGACGACTCTAGTGGCGATGGTTAGGAGGCCCTGGTGTGTTGCATGAGGGTTGAAGGAGGTGTTCTGAAGGTGGGGGTATTGTCAAGTTTTCTGGGGCTCGAATGGGGGTCTCTTAGGCTCTCCCTCTTTCATCGGTTCTCTCTCCGTTCAGTTCCTCTTCTCCTCCCCCTTTGGCGGTTGCTCCGTGGGTTTTTATCGCTGGAAGAGGGGTGGAAATCGGGGCTGCTGGTTCGTGTGGATCATGGCTTGAAGTTGGTTAGCTCATGGGGAAGGAGGGATGGGGAGAGCGGATCCGGTTTACGATCGTCGGATTTATTTTCTCTGGCTTCCTAAGTTTTTAGTTAATATATGAATGAAATAGTGTTGGGCTTGGGCCTGGAGATGGTTTTGGATTTTTTTTGTTTTTGTTTTAGTGGTTTAATTTTGGACTAATTTGATGATTAATGATTAATTTGAGATTTAGGATGGATTTATTTTTGTTTTAACCTTTTAAGTTGATTAAGGTTTTACTTAGTGATTTAAATTTAATTAAATGGATTACTTTAGTTTTAAATGGATTAAAATGGTTTTGGGTTTGATTAATTGATTAGGGTTTTGGGTTTGATTAATTGATTAGGGTTTTGGGTTTTAATTAATGGTTTTTTATTTTAATTAGGGTTTTTGTGCTTTAATTAGAAATTTGAGTTTAATTTAGGGGTTTTAGATTTTAATCAGGGTTTTTAGTTTAATTAGGTTTTTTTGGATTTTAATTAAAGTTTTGAGATTAAATTAAGGTTTTTATCTTAATTAAGTGACTTTAAATTAGGGTTTTGTATTTAATTTAGGTTTCTTCCTTGAATTTAAATGGATTAAAGTGGTTTAAATGGATTTTATTTGATTTTGACTTTAATTAGGGTTTTCACTTGATTAATTTGGATTTTAAGTGGATTAAAGCGAATTTTGTTTAATTTTGATTTTAATTAGGGTTCTCACTTGATTAATTTGGATTTTAAATGAATTTAAGTGGATTTTATTTGATTTTGACTTTAATTAGGGTTTTCACTTGATTAACTTGGATTTTAAGTGGATTTTATTTGATTTGGACTTTAATTAGGGTTTTCTCTTGATTAACTTGGATTTAAGTTGATTTTATGTGGTTTTGGTTTGGATTAAAAGTTTTTACTTAATTAATTTAAGTGTTTTGATGATTTAATTGAGTTTGGTTTGGTTTTTGATTTTTTAAATTATGGATTTTGCTTAGATTAGGTCAAAGTGGGTTTGTGTGGGCCTAAATGGGCTTGTGTGGAATTGAGTGGGTTTTGGTGGAGTTAGGATTTAGGTAAAGGCGGTCGCAACCAGAGCTTCTTTCCCGTGGAGCCTACTGTCAAGTGGCTGCAAAATCAGGGTGTCTACAGTTGGGTTTGTCTAGGACTGATTTCGACTGTCGGAAAAGAAAGGCATCTGTGCTGCTTTTGAATGGTGCCTCTGTCCGCCGCCTATCATATAGGCGACAAGTTCTAACACCACTTCCATAGGCGACATCAGGTAGACAACGTACTGTATGACTTGTTTGCAAGGTGATTTGGTTGTACTTGTATGTTTATAGGTTATAGGGATTTCTTAGGCAGTCTTGGGTCTATATTCTCTTTATTAAACAAAGTTGTAAACATTTTTTCCTTTGTATTCCGTTCTATCAAGTCTGTAACATTTCTTTTCTAGACATTTGTAGTAGGACGTAATCTAGTGTTATAGAGTCTGTAATTCCCCCTTTGCACATGTAATATTCTGAGGAGAGCGAGTGGACCACAAAGAGAGGACCGATTAACGATGTTGGAAATGTACTACTCTTATACCGACTACTCCAATACATTGATTGCCTCAATGTGTCAAGCGAGCAACTCCGTTGGCCCACATGGGTTCACTTTCAACACCCCAACTTCATATGGAGGCCAACATGCTGAACAAAGTGGAGGGATGGGCTATACCCAACCACAAAATACCCCTTTAACAATCCATTCACATACATTACCTAAAGGGACAATTTATAATCCCTCTAGCCATAGATTCTAAATGTCCATGGACCTTCTTCCTCCCCATATCACTAGGGCCTAATCACCGCACCATTTATGGGAAATACATGTAGAATGCCCTCAAGCCCAACTGTCAATTTCCCTACCTATGGCCTGACAACATAATCCCTCACTTAGCATACTACAGTCGTCTACCCTTCTCTTGCTCACCAGGCTATGCAATCCCCACCAAGCTACCACTCAAATCCATAGCTAGAGGCGACCCAATCAATTCCACCATCTCTGGTTCAAACCTCCTTCCCTCCTCCACATGGTAACCCTATACAACCACCAAGTTCAACGGTACCAAGGCCAAGGGCAAATAGCCACTACAAGTTCAGACATCAAAAGAATGATCAGATATGCACTTGTAGAAGTAGGAGTCACATCAAGGGCGTCGGTCGGCTTTGACAAGTTAAAGTTCCCACACTTCATGCTACCACCCAGATTTAAGTTGTCCAAGACAAAAAAGTACGATGGGACAAGCGATCCACAGAGCCATCTTGCCATCTTCACCATGGACACTCTACCCTATCAGCATGACAACGGGCTCACGATCTACCTCTTCTTCAAAAGTATGGAAGTAGAAGCATTAAAGTGGTTTAACACACTCACAACACATGACCTCGATGACTTCAAACTAGTGCTAGAAATATTTCTACAATAGTACGTACACTGTATGCAACACAAGCCCACCATTGTAGACCTCCTAGCCAAAAAAATGACGTCGGATGAAGACTTCACCACCTTCGTCAACAAGTGGAGGGACATGGCAGCTCGATCAAAATGCCATGTCCTTGAGGAATAAGCAATTGAGGTCATCGCCTAAAATACAACTGGTCCACTGAGAGCAAGCCTACTGATAGACGACTTCCACACATACTCTCAATTGTATGACAGAGCTACAAGAGTCCTTCACAAGAGAAAAGGACTTACATTTCCTAGAGTATGAAGAAAAACGCAAAAAGAACGCCTTCGGCTATGCACTCGAAGGCATTACAAGCGACATGGCCCAAGTCTCGATCTAACATGAACAATGGGGATCACTAGTCCAACACCAGGGATAGCCAATGCACTGCCAGCCACAACAATATCAGGGGCAATGCCAGTATCAACTGCTGCCACAACAACTAGTTCAACGGCAGCCCCAACAACAACAACAACAGCAGCAACCCCAGTACCAATAGCCTCCCACTCACCAAGACTACACCCAATAGGGGCAACAACAAAGGTAAGAGGACTACCATGCCGTCCCTCCACCACAGAGCTACCATGGAGCTAAAGGGCAAGATCGTCAGCCACTCCTAATGCCACTCAGCCACTCTCTTAGAATGCTAGTGGAGAGTGGAGACTCGTTTCCCAACAATCAAGTAGTCCATGTGGAGGACGAGGACGACGAGCCAACTACCCTAGAGTTGGTGATTATCGAAGGCACATAGGCGAATCCAGATCAGGAACCACCAGCCGAAGAAGAGGAAGGCCCCTAACAAACGCTAGGAAGACATGTCCATCTATGATGAGTATGACGACCAGGACGACAGTGGTTGGGACAGCCAGTAGGTCCAAGGGATCTTGATCGAAGGTACGACGACCTATATCAACTAAGGGCCACCTCCAACGCAAGAGGAGCCTATCAGAACAGAGCTACTACCCATCTATGATGAATATGATGATCAAGTTTGGTATAACTTAGAAGTCACCATCAATATTCTTTGCTAGCAGCTCAGCTCACTATAAGTGGCCTACACATTGAACACTCTCTGCTAGCACCCACTAGCAGTTCGTGCCAGAAAAGATCTTTCGCCCAAGCCTCCAAATAACATGGAGAGGGTTACGGAAGAGCATCCAATAACAGTTAACAATGAAGGCACTTCTACAAGCCTTAATAGGGATATGCATACTCAGACGAACAAAGCCACCAAGGGCATGTTAAAGGAGCCAAGTCGAGACAAGTCCGACTGTGACCCTAACAAGGCAAAGACTAGGCACAAACCAAAAGAAAAACGAATAAATGCACCACCAACACAATACTCAATGCCAAGGGTCGGCTCCTACAGCCACCCCACAGGTAAGGCCCTCCATTTGGGAAGTAGAATAAGAAGCTTGACTGAACCTGACTAAGGGCAAGTTCATTTCATTTTCAAAAACATGTAAATAAAACTTAATTTCTCTTCTTGAACATTTCCGTTTATTTGTCTTTATGCTAGATTAAAATCGGAGCAATAAAAAAAACAATAATGAAGATGATTGATGAGCGTGAGTCATACACCCAACTACTTAAAACATTACGCAGAGCTACCAAACATATTATGTAGGGTTTTCCTAAGTAGAGACTGTATCACCAAGGGAAGATTCACCCAATGGATAGGATGACCTAAAGACCTCCTCAGATCTGTGGAAGTTACACGTACTCTAGAAGTACACTCTTCAATCAACATTCTAAAAGCCTAAAGAGGACCCAAGACCTAGTACCAACTAAAGAAGAAAACTATCTCCTACATAGAAAGGAAGCTGAGCAACTAGGGTAACCTAAACCATGTCCTATCTACACATACACCTACATGGGGAGATGAGAGCAAAGCAGGCTCAAAGCGTAGGCATATCACAAAAGCCACTCATCCTTTACAACATGGTCTCCTAGCATAAGTCTAAGAAGGCAGTGATGGAGGAGCACACCTAAACCAAATAACTTAGAAAGCACCCAAAATAGGGGAGAGCACGAAAGTTGGATACGCCGTCATAGTATGAGTCCGAGAAGGCAGTGATGGGCGGGTACTCAAAAAGGGGTGAGACAACTAACAAACAAGTAGATATGTCGTCATAACATAAGTCCGAGACAGCAGTGATGGATGGGCATCTATAGGAAAATAACAAGAGAAGTGAACCCAACAGAAAAGAAAAGGAAAAGATGACAGCAAAGAAGCTGTCCAAAAAATGAAAGCCAAAACCCCTGGATAAGCTATAGGCTCATTAGGGCCAACCACTAGCGAGCGGCACAAATACTATAGCCGACGTCGAGAGTCTCCTAAACCTCGAGTCTCTCCCAACTCTTCCACTCATAGGCAAGGGGCCAAAAACCCTCAAAGCTCAAGGACTGAGTAAATAAGAGAGGTAATAATCAACTAAGACTAATACGAAGTCCCAAGTCTTCAAAAGGTCTACGTATGATGAAAGGGACAACTCTCTCACCTTGGATGATACAAGGCAACAATGCTAAATGCATGAAAGGGAGGGTTGTGACTGCACTCATCATCATCATCAAGAAAAAAAAAATCCAAAAATTTTAAAAAAATAGACAATTCAAAAATCCAAAAAAAAAAAAAAAAAAATCAGAAAACCAGAAAAAACCAAAAAAAAGAAGATAATAATGCCATCCATCTTACCTACAAGTGAAAACTTAGTAAGTAGGGAAACTAGAATTGGTATGACCTATGATACAACCATCAATCCACCAGGTTTTAGAGTTAAAACGTCCTACTCAAGCATGCCTTCACAGCTTGGGTGCGTTTTTCTCCACAAAGACATTGTCCCACAATGATCTTTAGAGCATTTATGGATGACTCGCAATCGACATCTACTAGGCTCTGGTTTTCCATCTTCCAATTGAGGCTAAGACTAATTCCCTCCACCTAATCTTAAGTATAGGGTAGCATTACAGTACTTTTCCTAGGCAACTTAGCCAACCCTTGGAGGTAGGGAAAGGAATACCATATTAGTTACTAATAAGCTTATTAAGTGTGCAGGTACAAATCCCACCACGTGTTAGTACATCAAGACCCACCATGGCGTTACATGAAGTCCCGCCAAGAACATACTTCTTTTCTTTAGAGTTCCAACCATGTACACAGACACATAGCTCCAATTAAGAGGCAAAACCCTAGTTTAGCAAAGGATGGGTTCACTCCCTCATCCTGTTCTTTATTTATAGAACTCCTTTACGTACCAAGTCAAGTTGTGGGACAATGGTCCTTTCCTGAGAATACTGGTCATACTCGGGGATGGAAAACACTTGACCACAACAAATTGCATCCATGCATTTGGCATATGTTTATATGACTTGGGACCACCCATACCCCACTAGCCTAACTTGCCATATGGACCATTCATTGCATTGTGTGATTGACTTTGCATTTGCATTATAGTTTGCTTGAATCATGCATCTATGCATTTAGTCTCATGCATTGGAAGTGGAGTACTGATGGAGCAATGTTCTTCAAGAGTGTTAGAAACCCTTAGAGCATGTGATCCTCCCAACGCCCAATCAAATCAAACCTATCTTCTTTTATTCCAATCAGAGCAAGCTTTCAAACAAGAAGCCATAAAAATTATCACCTTTTATTTCCCTTAGATATGCCCCATTGAAGTGTCACTCTACATGGTTGACAATTCTCAACACTGGCTACAACATATAGCTCCGAAACCAGCTTGACTCCTCCATACCTGAGCCTTCAATATGACGACATCTTTTAATTAACTTTTCTTTTCGACCGACCATCAGGAAATTTCCCCACGATCATCTTAGTTTCTGCCCCGTTGAAGTGTCACTCTACATGGTTGACAAGTCTCGACACTGATTGTGACGCATAGCTCCAAAACCAACTTGACCCCTCCATGCCCGAGCCTTCAATATGACGGCACTCTTAGTTTATCAAACCACTTGGCTGTGTGACCATGTTCCGAAATCAAGTTAGTTCATCTTCTCACTTTTTGACTGTGCGACCCTGTTTCGAAACCAATAGTTGTAGACTTTTTGGAACCCTGTGGTGGATTGTTTGTTAGTGAGCTTTCTATTTTAGGAAATGCTCAATGGGAATATCTTTCTTACTTTGGAGCCAATCTTGTTCCAAGATCAACTCCAAAAAGGGGCATCTATAGATATCCTATTTTCGTATTTCCTAGAGTTTATCTAGGATAGGAACCCTTGAGGCATCGTAGATCACATGACTAAAGGATCTATAAGATATTTTCTAGTCTTTTTATGACTTCTCTAAAAATATATCTAATTTTACTTGATTCGAGGTCATTAGCTATGGCAGAGCTAACCCGTTCGAACTAGTGATAGGTTCGAGCCCCCTTGAGTATTTTAATTTTAAAGAAAATGTTTTTGTGATTTCATGAAATTTTTGAAGTATTTCCGGACTTTTAAGCATCTTTGTGGATTAAACTAAAAGATAAGGAGAAAAATGCAAAAAGACTAAGAAGTTACTACCTTGAGAGACGACAAAACTAGTTGCCACCTTAAGAGGCGACATGACTAGTTGCTACGTTAAGAGGCTATGAGTTTCGTTGTCGCATGTACAGGCAACGAGAATCCTAGACTTCTCTCTCTAGATAATTTGTCATCCTAAGCTTTAATATAATATTTGGGATATTTATAAATGTTATTATGATTTTTTCCATATTTATTATAATTTCTATAATTTTCTAACATTTAAATATCTATGTATATCATATAAATCATTATAAATGCTAAATAATTCCAGAAAATTATTGAAATTCGGATGACTTGATAATTAAGGCTACTTATCTTTATTTTACCAAAAATGAGCTTTTATGATAAGTTATCACATTTTAATGTTATAACTTATATTTAATTGAAGATAATGCCAAGAAAATAAAGATAAAATCCAAAAATCAAGATAATTACGAATCTAAACTAAATTAGATTATCCTTGATTTTAACTGATGATTTCTCGTAATTATTAAAGATTTGATTTTCAAATCCAATTTACTTAACATTTTAAGTGGATTTTGAATTTGGAAATTAATCTAAAATATCTTTCAATTACAAATATGATTTTTTAGGATTGATTTGGTCAATAGTTAATAATAGATTCGTAATAGATATTTTATGATCTTGATTTTCAAAATTATGCCTTTTTAGTTGCTCGTTGCCACATGCACAGGCGACTTGTTGACGTGGTAGATTTCCTTACCTTTTGGGCAATGATTCATCGGGTGCAGTGAAATTGGAATCTTCAGATTAGTCGCCACTAAAAGCGGCAACTAAAAGATTCTGTTAGCTCTCATATAGGTGATGAGCTCATATCTCGATTTTCTACCATTTTAAGAGCTCTAGATCCATACCCTTGATCTACTTCTCATCCTTGATGAGATTTGGAACCCCTAAACTCTATAAATTGACCCCTAGGTTAAGAATTTGAGGAAAGGCACTTCAAAAATTCTAGGAAGGCACGTTAAAATCAGAGGGGGCACATTTTCAAATCTTAAGAAGTAAGTTCAAACCCTAGAGAGGGAGTTTTTCAACCCCTCCTCCATGTCCATCCCCCATATGATATCTTAGATCCCAAAGATCATTCTGTCCAAGCCATAGCGCATCTCCAAAGCTCCGTCTGATCGGCCTCCACCTCCTTCGTCCACTCCAAAGCACATGAGAGTGAAAGGCAGTATTTTTCTCTTATTGTATTTTCATTAATATAAATCCATTTCATGACATAATATAGCCCATGACAAATGCATGCGGAGATAACCCCTGGTTAGTATTAAATTCGTTTGTTTATGTTATTTGCTGTTTCTTCTTATTTCATTTACTACAATTAAAACTAATCTAGATTTATTTTTCATTTGTTTTGAAGGGAATGATTATTATAAAAGCACGAGAACGTCGCTAGGTAGCATCTTGCCGCCGACCTAGTGAATCAAGAACCCACACAGCCACATCAACCGCAATCTCCTCAAAATACCTTATTAACCGATGAAAGCAAATCGACAGGTGGCGATCACAAAGAACTATCAATGTTAGTGGACATGGCGATAATTCTCCATTAACACCCCCCCAAATCCATATACACAAATGGGTCGACAACAGCAAAGGAAAATTACGGTAATGTCTCTATCTTTATGCAAAATAGCATATGTGACCAAGCTATTGGCTGAAGTCCGTGAAATACCCCTTTCAGCTGCAATTATGCTTGAGACTTTCATAGGAATCATGTAGTTAGTCCTCTACAAGTTTTAGCCCATCCATACAGGAAAATTACAAGATATACCCTTGATTTGCCATAGACAAAAGCAAGCCTCTAAATATGAAGCAGATCCAACATAGCAAAGTAGCTGAGGAAGCAATCCTTTATCATCATTCTCCTGGGGTGGGCACCCCAGCCTTCTGACTGGTTGTGTCACCCTCCCTTTCCTTTTCTTTTGTCGACTGGCAAGTCTGATATCTTGCTATTTCCTTTTCCTTCGGTCGGTAAATCCAAATGTTACCACTTTTCCTTTCTTTTGTTGGTCTGACATGTTTGATATTTTTTCATTTCCTTTTTTTTGGTTGATAAGTCCGAAACTTATCATTTTTCCTTTCTTTTGTCGACTTGACAAGTCTGATATCTTGTCATTTTACTTTTCTTCAGTCGGTAAGTCTGAAACTTACCACTTTTCCTTTCTTTTATCGGCTCGACAAGTCCGATATCTTGTCATTTTCCTTTTCCTTTGGTTAGTAAGTCCGAAACTTATCAATTTTCTTTCTTTTGTCGGCCCAGCAAGTTCAATATCTTGTCATTTTCCTTTTCTTTGGTTGGAAAGTCTGAAATTTACCACTTTTTCTTTCTTTTATCGACCCAACAAGTCTGATATCTTGTTATTTTCCTTTTTCTTTGATCAGTAAGTCTGAAATTTACCACTTTTCCTTTCTTTTATCGACTTAACAAGTCTAATATTTTGTCATTTCCTTTTCTTCGATGGATAACTCCAAAACTCATCACTTTTCCTTTCTTTTGTTTGTTCGACAAGTCCGATATCTTGTTATTTTCCTTTTCTTAGGTCGGTAAGTCCAAAACTTATCACTTTTTCTTTCTTTTGTCGACCTGGTAAGTCCAATATCTTATCATTTTTCTTTTCTTCGGTCAGTAAGTTTGAAACTAACTACTTTTTTTTTTCTTTTGTTGGCCTAACAAGTCTGATATCTTGTTACTTTCTCTTTCCTTCGATCAGTAAGTCCAAAACTTATCACTTTTCCTTTCTTTTATCAACTTAGTAAGTCTAATATCTTGTCACTTTCCCTTTCCTTTGGTCGGTAAATCTGAAACTTAACACTTTTCCTTTCTTTTGTCGGCCTGGCAAATTAGATATTTTGTCATTTCCCTTTCACTCAGTGAATAAGTTTGAAACTTACCATTTCTAGGTTACTAAGTCCAAAACTTGCCATATCCCTGATCGGTAAGTCTGAAACTTGTCATTTCTCGGTTGGTAAGTCTGAAACTTGCTATATTCCTAGTCGGTAAGTCCAAAACTTACCATTTCTTAGTCAGTAAGTCTGAAACTTGCCATATCCCTATTTGGTAAGTTTGAAATTTGCCATCTCTCGGTTTGTAAGTCCAAAACTTACCATATTCCTAATCGGTAAGTCTGAAACTTGTCATCTCTCGATCAATGAGTTTGAAACTTACCATGTTCCTTTCCCAATTTGTAAGTTCAAAACTTACCATATTCTTTTCTCGATCGATAAGTCTAAAATTTACCCTATTCTTTTCCTTCAGTTGGTAAGTTCGAAGCTTACCATATTCCTTCCCTTTGGATCGATAAGTCTGAAACTTACCACATTCTTTATCCTTTCAGTTGGTAAGTCCAAAACTTACCACATTCTTTGGTCGACAAGTCAAAAATCTTATCATGCCACTTCTCTCTTTTGGGCGGATATCCCAAACTATCCGGGTGATACAGTCAATTATCTAGACAACATCTGCCAAATGTCATTGCCCGGTCTGTAAGTCTGATAACTCACCATTCCCCTTTCTTTGGGCTAATAACCCAAACTGTCTGATTGATAAGTTCGTCAACTTATCATGTCCCTCTCTGTGCCTACTTGGTGACCTATCATGGCCTTTTCCGCAGAATGATTGACCATCAGCATGACATCTGGCATTGCATTGTCTACATCTAGCATCTGCATTCACCTTCCGCATCCTCGCATCTCCTAGCATCGCATTTTCAATGGTATTAGCATTCACCACATCAGTAATGAGCATTCAACATTTGCACTAGTATCACGCAAGAACCCCCTACTCCCAGTAGAATTCCGCACATACCTAGCTCTAGCATCAGCATTCCGCATCTGCATCTACATCTACACAATGAGCCTTAACTTTTGGTGCATTTGACAAATAAGTGACTCAATGCCAATAGCATGTTTTCCCCACGGACTTAGGTAGGGTGTCTTTCTTAACCCTAAGCATTAGTCTCACTTCGCTTAACCTCGATCAAGGAAGGGCATCTGTAGACACCTTGGTTTGTAGTCAATTGGCAGCTAGCTTTTTTAGAAGAATGCGCTTTAGACGGCTGATCGGTACCACCTTCTTTCCATCCAACACCTTATTTGAGCCCACCTATACTCCCAAAACCCAAATCATAACCAAGACCATCAACCCAAGCCCATTTGTGGCCCAGATGTATTGTGGAATAGGCCAGATATCCATGCAAAAGGTCTGAACTAGGACAACCACGTCCTAATAGCACGGGTGAGGACCATGGGTCTAGTGCACGGTTGCCATAGGTCAATAGTAGTAGGTGAAGGATTAAGTTGTCCTTTCACCAAAGGAACATTAGATCCTCACCTCCTATTGGCCCACGTGGATCTTGGCATGGACCATGTTCCATTTGGACCATGAAGCCCCCCATGATATTTTTATTCCCAACCACACCACCTTAATCAAATTTGAGCCCTTGCAAGTGGGAGGAGGTGAGAATCTACAACTCCTGTTCAAACTCATCGCCTATATAACCAGCTAGCTCCTCTGACGAGCTATCCTATTCGACTCTACTCACCCTTGTTGACTCCTAGCACACCCCTCTAGCTCCAAACGCTTCCAACCCCTCTCTAGAACCTTCGCCGACCTCCATTCCTCCTCCACCAATCCGACATCCACCTCTCAAACACCACCCAGACCAGCCCCCTGTCCTGAGCTTTCCCAACCATCACCCTACCATTCCACTACTTCCAAATCTCAACCAAAGACCCACGTACCAACCTCCTTCACATCCAAACCCCGATGACTATAACATCAGTTGCTGCTCACCAAACAAGAACTTGACGCCAGAGCTACAACCCAGTCATGTCGGGACACCTCGATTTAGAGTACAATAGGTACTCCACTCACCCTTTCTCACTTCATTGTATTCCTACATTGTCTAGTTATCCTTTTTTCTTGAATTTGCTTTGTTGATCGTCGTTTTCTACATTGCATCCCGTCGACAGATTGCCAATGACTTGTGTGAGGCCAATGGCCCTTGAGCACATGGTCGGAGTCGTCGCAATGCACCTCTTCCCTTGTCCTTCATCCTCCTCAATGCCTCGAGGCTCTATCTAGGTTCCTAGCCATTAATAATGGCTAGCTGGATCCAGATAAGGTCGAGTGAACCCATGAGGACGTGTTGAGGAGGCCATGCATCCTTATATTGTTCTATTGCTTTATGGGTATTCCACCTACTCCTCCTACGGTTTCCTGACCATCCTAGAGGGCCTGCATCCCTTCTTAGCCCCAGCCATGGTCAAAGTAGGGAGCATCATCTGGTGGTGAAGTTTGAAGGAGGGGGAGGACCTCATTAGCTCTCAATCCTTCTTTACTACATGCTTGCCTTTACTTATGTCCATGCTTCGATTATGGATGCTTGGTTTGAATTTTATTAGCCTCTATTGCTCGAGGAAGGCGATGAAAGTCTATCATCTGATGCACATTTCTAGACCGCATGCGGGTCACATGGTTTGCCAAGATCAGTGCTCAACCAGACTGAGCCACCACCCTTGCTATTTTTTATTGACTTGCAGTTTGTGTTTTGATTTCAAAATAGTGTTGTTCTTTGATGAATTGTTTGCTCTACTTTTTCATGTATTGTATGATTTGTTTTTGACTTTGTAACTCTTATTGAGGACGATGAAAGTCTGTTGTCTGATGCACATCTGTGGACCGCATGTGTGAGTCGTGCGGTTTTGCTAAACCCAAAGCTCAACTTGACTGAGTCCACTCTTTTGTTTGCTTCTCTCGATCTGCTTTCCAATTATATTCTTTGATATTCAGTATTGATTATTACTTTGATTTGATTGCCTACTCCAGTTGTTTACCTTCCTACACTTGTTTTATTCTTGCATCATTACTTGCTTCAAGTGCAAACATATAATCAACATTCAAACGCCTACATAGCCACACATGCGAGCGAGTAAGCCAAGAAAGACCGATTTGTTGGGCGTATGGGGTTGTCTAACACCTTCTCCATGCATAACAGGAATCTTTACCCTTTTGTGACACACATTGACCCATGTGTTACATCTATTTGACACGAATTCTCACTTTTGCACATTGACTTTGGTTTTTATCGCTTGAATATCAATTTTTTTCGTCTTCCAAATTTAATAGACTAGGTGATGACTCCTTTCTTCCTTATCCATGTTGTTTGTGATGTTTTCTTTTTGAGTAGAACATCTTTCCTCGGATTTGCCTCTTCGTCGTGACCTTATCAATCCACGAATCTGGTTTTTCGAACCTAGCTCGTGGGTCGACGGTCGACATGGTCATAGCACGGTTGGTAAGGGTGAGAGTGAAAAAAAGGATACAAGAGGCTATGGTGTCATTGCGTGAGGGTGAGGGCAGGAGGAGGTGGTGTCATCAAGTGAGAGTGAGTAGGAGGAGACAGTGTTGTCAAGTAGTGAGAGTGAGTGGGAGGTGGTGGTGTCGTTCGGTAAGGGTATGGCAAGGAAGAGGAGACAGGAGGGCAAGGAAATGGAGAAGTAGGTGGTGTCGTCGAGTGAGGGTGATGGTAAGGAGGAGGAAATAGGAGGAGGAGGTGGCAGTGTCGTCAGGAGAAGATGAGGAAGAATGGAAATAGAGAACGGGAGAGGATGAGGGATTAAAGTGTCTTGTTTAATATAAACCATTGGCTGAATTCAACATTTGTCAATTGATTTGAAGGCATCAACACGTACACTTTTGTATTTTCCTTTTTATAAGTGGTGTTATAATTTTATACTCAATCAATCATTCCCATGTCTCTCTTTTTTGTTAAACGAATCTAAGATTCCGTTTAGTGAAATTTTTAGACAGCTTATGATCATATAGTATCTCTCTAGAAAACTACAATAGTCCAATAGTTCTACCAAACGTTGTCAACTTCTCAGAAACATATAGCTTTTAAAATAATGATTCCTTTATATTTCCAGAAGTAGTAGCATAACAACTTCAAATCAGAAACTAACTTCTATATTTAAATTTGGAAGCTAAAGTTCTAACAAACGAACTCTAATCCTAAATGATTATTAAGAAAAAGATTCTTTTTATTAATACCAAGAAAAGGAATCTAATCCGGTATTCTACTGTACAATTCATGTCAGTTGTTCTGTCTACATTAAGCGAAAGCTTCCCATCATATCCTTTACTCCAGGTTCTCAATAAGTCAAACGAACGCAATAAGACGTCCAAAGCACATGCACCAATTAAAATAAGTCATTTGGAAGTTTTGAAGTTTTGATTTGGCATGCGGCCGTACTTATTTGTAAGTGGCAATAGACTGATACGTCAGTGTACAAACTGGTGTCTAATGTCAGAGTGTCAGATCAGTGTTAGTCGGTACGGCTCATATGCAACGACGGCAATCGGGATACGCAATGAGTTTAAATATACTACGAGATAAAGATTAAAAAAAACTACGACAATAAAAAGAAACTTGGACTTGGAAACGTGTACCTTTTTTTGTTTCCATCCCAATTTCCTTAGTAATATCCCACGATATAGAAGTGGATTGGCACCTCGCCAGGAAGCTACCCCTGCGAAGCCGATCACGGTCTACTGAAATTGCCGAATCTACAAGCTATTTGCCAATGGAGCACAGAGAGCAGCCAAGGAGGAATCATCCCAAAATCCAACTTTCCTTGGATTCTCAGATTTCAAGCAATTACAAACAATAACACTGTTTCAATTCTCCAAGTCCAAGATTCTACACACAACCACCCATAATCCGAAACCAACGCTACCTAAGACATCAACCCTGAAAATCAACCAAGACTCTTCAAACAATTGATAGGCTGGAGATTGTTATACGTCTTATTTTCCTTTTGTTCAAAAGCCAAAATTTTCTTTGAAAAATAAGTTTGTGAAATTGGATTCCAAACGTAACTGAATTTGTTTGGTTCATTTTATGATTGTGAAACAAAATATTGAATGAACTGCGTTTTTGAACTTCTGTTTGATTGTCCACATCTCATTATTTAATTCTATTGTTTGTCTCATTATAACTTTTTTATGTGAATGTTGTAGAGTCACGAGGATGCGAAGGGATTGAGAAACAAAGCTTTGTGCAAATGATAAAGAAGCTGGGGAAGAGCTAAATAGAGGAAAAAAATAATAATATCAAGGAAGACCAAGAGAACCCAAATCCAATGGATGATATATCTTCTACAGTGGAAAAGAAGTGGTGCAAACTCCTTTATTTCAGAACTTCAAGGATTAACAAACACTTTGACAAAATATTTTGAGACAGTGAACTCTCAATTCACGCAAATTATTGAGTATATATGTCTCATGATCAAGTTGAGAAAGATAAAAGGAAGAAGTTGTTTGAGGAGGAGGTTATGGAAATTCCAAAATATCTCACTTCAAGATGCATTGAAGGCTCCCTCAAAAGTAGTTAAATAACCAATTGGGATGGACTTATTTTTTAATCTAACTTATGAAGTCACAAGAAAATGGGTTGAGATATTTTTAGATGCTGATGGTTTGTTGTTATTATTCTACTTTATTAGAGCTTTATTTTTGTTGTCTAGGTTGTTATATTTTGTTGATGTATTGCTACTAATTTTGTTATATTACCAGTTACCTATATTTTCTTATGTTGTGATATCCTCCTTTGTATGGATGGTGGTTCTATTTATAATTTTTTTGTTAGGTGTAAATAAATGAGATTGTTAAAATATTTTTACAAGTTTATGAAAGAAATTTGCTGTTTAATTAACAAAGATGTGTAAAATATACTTAAGAAATTAGATTTTACATTACACAGTTATGTATTTCTCAAACAATGTAATACATTCCTTGGATTTTGATTATATTTCAATTCTAATGTGTTACCAAACATGGGGTTAGAATTACATGAAATTTAACTCTTGTAATTATATTCCTTAGAATTTGATTACAAGGATTATGGCCAAAAAAGCATGGAAGATGATCACAACCTACAACTTAACTTAATTATTTTGTCTTGGAAGGAAATCACCAAGGTTATCGCTGTTGCTAACTCAATTACATAACGTCGACATTTCATCTAGCTATGTAATATGAAATGTTTGTGATTTTACTATATCATACTATTACATTGTTTTCAAAATGTTTATTGATTCATGGGAGATGGTGGACCTAGATCTTCACACAAATCGTTATGACCATTCCTAGGGTTTCATCAAATCGTTGAGATTTTATGCCATTTATTGGGCCACTGAGAAATACCAAAAATTATTTTGTAAAATACTTCAAGGATGCCTAAAAGTTTTCGCCATCAATTGTAACCATCTATCTACTTGCTTAATGAGTAGGCCCTTGTTTTTCGTGAGAATCACAAATTCCTTTGTGAGCTCTATTCAAAATCATTGATATGAATAAGAAGCTCAATCAAGTCGAATTACAATAATTGGAATACCTTGATTGTTGCCCTAAATTGGTCTCTATAGAAGGAAATAATTCTAAAAATCTTTAATAGTACGCCTTATTTTAAGAGAAGTGGTTTCTAAATTTTTCGTTAGATTGCTCATCCATCCGACAAAATAAAAAAGACCAACAATAACTTGGATCTCCAACTAAGAAAATCCTTTAACGGCTTGGAAGGAATGAAGAGCTTCTAATTTGTCCCATCCTAATTTTATCATGGATGAAGCCTTTTGATCTAACCTGTTTGCTTTATGTGTTTGTTTCTTTTCATGTGTTTTATCATTTTTCTTAACTAAACCTCGTTTAAACTCTTGTTTCTGCTGCTGGTGCTCTAGCGACGCCTACCTTCGGGTCGCCGAGATCCTTACAATCTCCACTCGCGTAAAACCGCGTTGGGGAACGCGCATGGTGAGAGCGTCGGGGTTGGGGCGGCGCTACTTCAGATGGTAACTTCTGTCCTTCCTTCTCCTCTGTCATGCCCTTCTCGGGGTAATCGGAAGAGGAAGGTGTAGACACCCCGATTTTGAGGTAACCCAGGAATGAGTATCCGTATGTTGCTTTGGATGCGATCAGCCCTTAAACCAGACCCCAAACCCATTAGCAAGCCAGAGTTCAGCAGTTTGTGAGCAGGGCTGGCGCACCAAGGTGGCGCACCAATGTGGCGCACCAAGGTGGCGCACTAAGGTGGCGCACCAAGCAGGCGCCCAGCCGTTTCCAGACCGCGGCTGCTGACCTTCCATCTTCCGGCTGTTACCT
>JAMKQA010248979.1:0-15046 GCA_024699735.1 Posidonia australis | reverse complement strand
CATGAGATATATGATATTATCCAGCACATGATACAAACCAGAATCTTGACTGAAACAAAATACTGGAGATGAAACAGAATGCAAAACATGAGTCTTAACAGCCATATATTAAGAGAGCATCATGAAATCTCTGTTTGTTCATACTTATTGTCATGCTTATTCAGATTTCATGCATTTCAGCCTAGAAAACAGAGAAAAACGAAAAAGCATGCTTATCCAAGATTCATGCATTTCTAGACATGGAAATAAAGAAGAAAATTAAGAAACAAAGATGCAGGTTACATGATGAAGGCAAGAATCATGTAAACAACCAGAATATCTTGAAAACACAAGCATTACATCATGAAATATTCATGCATATTCAGATGGATCAAAGCATATTGTCTGTGCAAAACTGAACTTAAACAGAGTAATGGTCTAGCTCCTACCTTGTTCCTGGTATGTTCCTTCCGAATAAAAAGACCCAAGATGAGACCACATTGCCTTGGGGTGATCAAGAACCACTATGGGATGCACGAGGATGCTTTGGAGCTCGAGCAAATGCTGCTGGAAAAGAGGTGTTTGTTGAATGCACAGGACGGGATTTGCTCAGAATTTTATCTCAGGAAAAGGGTGTCCTCTCATGGTTGCCTATGGACCTCTATTTATAGGGATCTCCTCAAGACTAACTCCTGGGGATGTGGAGAGCCTCACAGACGAAAAGCCTGAAATATTCCACGACACATTCGCTGCAAAGGTAACAGCATAGGGAGGTGGAAAGCCAACAACCGCAGCCTGCGAAGTGGCTGTGCGCCACCTATGTGCGCCACTTATGTGTGCCTGGTAGGTGTGCTAGCTATGTGTGCCAGGTAGGTGTGCTAGCTATGTGTGTCAGGTAGGTGTGCTAGCTCTGTGTGCTAGGTTGGTGTGTTAGCTAAGTGCTTTCCCCTACTGGTCTGGTTTTCTAACTGGGCTGCAAGCTTGCTACGGGTTTAAGGTTGGTTCAATGGTCATACCTAAGGCAACATATCGGAAAACTCATCTTTGGGTTACCTCAAAATCGGGGTGTCTACTGATACTATATTATTTCTTGCCGCTACAGTAGAAAATATAATTAATATTAAACAGATTTTATATTGTTTTCAGTCTTACTCAGGTCTAAAAATAAACTTTCAAAAATCTACTCTTACTGGTATTGGTGTCCCTGTGGACACCATCAATAGATCTGCTAGCATTATTGGTTGCCCCACTTCCCCTCTTCCTATCAGATATTTGGGCATTCCCTTACACTACAAAAGGGAGTCTTTTTCAGATTAGGCACCTGTTATAGAAAAGTTGACAAAAAAGCTCTCCCTATGGAAAGCAAAACAATTATCTTTAGGTGGCAGATTAACGTTAATCAACTCTGTGTTATCAGCTATCCCTACATATTACCTCTCTGTTCTTCACCTACCAGCTAAGGTGGCTCAAGTAATTGATAGACTCAGATGCAACTTTCTTTGGAAATCTTCTTCTACCTCTACACTACACCTAGCTAAATTGGCGTGTCTATGTAAAGCCAAAAATCAAGGGGGTTGGGGTATCATCAATGTCAAGAACTTCAATTTAGCCTTAAAGACTAAGCTATTATGGTAACTACTTTCACATACTTACTCTCTTAAGTGGAAAGCAATTCTAAAGGCTCGGTATTTTTCGAGATCTTGGCCAGGGGCATTGTTGAATTCCTCATCAAGTAGAGCATCCCCTATTTGGTTACAAATAAAAGCCTGCTTACATTTCCTCAATACCTTCACCACCTTTCATGTCAATAATGGTCATAATACCTTATTCTGGGAAAATTATTGGAGGCATGGGGGAAAATTAAAACATATGCTCCCTAATCTATATCAAATAGCCAAATACAAAAAAGCTTCAATAGCGAGAACAATTGAAATTTATTTTCAGGACTTTCACAAACTTTTTAATGATCTCTCTTCTTTGGTTGATTCGAACTATATATAAGTTCAAGCTGATCTATTCACAGATATTATTAATGCTACTATGTTGCGTCCAGAAGAGGATATTATGGAATGGACAAATTCCACCAGCAACTACACTGTCAAAATAGGGTATGAGACTCTTAATGATGGTGGGACGAGAACTAGGTTTTTTAAGCATATCTGGCATAGTTGGGCCTCTCTAAAGGTCAGATTATTTACATGGCTGGTGTTTTTTTAATAAGGTTCTTACTAAAGTTAATTTGTGCAAAAAGGGCTGGACAGGCTCTGACAGATGCATTTTTTGTAATGGTTATCAGAAATCAATAGAACATTTATTTATTAATTGCGCTTTTGCCACAGCAGTTTGGCATTCCTTCTTGCAGACGCATTTGTATCCTGCTATTACTTCATTTACTGATATCTTTTCTTCTATTCTTCCATTAAAAGTCAGTTTCTCAGCAAAGGGTAGGCATACCTTGATACAAGTCATTTTGTGGTCCATTTGGAGGGAAAGAAACAATAGAATTTTTAGAGGACAATGTACTTCTCCAAACATAGTAACTAACACTATCTTTTCTCTTTGTCATTCTTGGTTTAACTTTTTGGGTTCAGGATTTGAGAAGGACGGCAATATCAGTGCCTTGCAATCCATGGAAAACGATCGTGATCTGGAGCAGTCTTCTCTTGCTCTTTCCACACCATAGCTTAATCCACTGGACTTAGTCCCCCATCAGGACTAATGTTATGCAATATTCTGGAACAATTATATTTTTTTGGATACTTTTGTTGAGATATAGTGTTAGCCTTTTCTGAGACAATTTCATTTTTGTAGTGGGTATTATATACCACCCCAGGGTCTGTAATTTGATACTATACTCGTTCTGCTTTATTTCTCTATATATAAAATGATTACCGTTAACAAAAAAAAAAGAATTGCTCTTTTAAAAATCATTAACTTTCTTTATGTTGTGAACTCCTTCAAATCAAATGTTGAGATTTATTTGATATTTATAGCATAGTTCTGAATTTATATGAATCCTGTGAATCAAACAACTCTATACTCTAAGGTGTAACGAATTATCAGATTTTCCCCTAGTCAAATTGGCCCTAGAATATGAACCAGACAAACTTCTTCGATAATTGATGATAGTAATCTTGATTGTGCATACTCTTGGACAAAAAAGAGTCCATCCAAATATAGCCTAAAAAGAGGTTTATGTATTTGGAAAGGAAAGGAAATTAAGGAAAAAGAAATTATTTTTCCTTTGACTACAAGTATGATCAAAATCATGATATTTGTGTATATTTTTCATTAAAAAATAAATTTCTTTAGTTTTCAATATAAACTTAAAATTTCTTCTTGCTTTTCCCACCCACGAAGGTAAAATTTAAAGGAAAAATATCTTATCTTGTTAGTCACAAATGCACAAGCACTTTGTTGGAGTCAAGCAAGAAATAAAATCACATAACTTCATTTTCCATTTTTTCACTTTTATCTATATGTTCCTTTTCTTTGATTTTTGTAGGTGTGTTCATGCACAATTGTAAAATAAAAGGAGAAAAAAAGTAAATGGTCGGAGTTAGAAAGAAATGATTGTTGTTTTCCTTTGATTCATTTTCATGTGATTCTATAAGTTTGGTAAATGTGAGAAATGTAAGGTTTCTTCTGCTTCATCGTCAAATTGTATAAACACCTAGAAAACTATAGCTATCGGAAAAGTAAAATTTCCCTCCATTTCATTTCCATTCAAATCTATGTGCACAAACACCACCAAAGTGTTGCTTCGTGTGAACCCTTATCCTACTATTCAGTTTGGAAGGATCACTTTCTATGGCCTTTTTTGGAACAAAATTTGTCTCTCAAGTTTTGTGAGAAGGTTTTTGATTAGACAGATGCTACACATAACCAAATAGTTTTGGAATGATCTCACAAATTCCCAATGTGCTTAACAATGTAACCCCTAATTGTTCGTGATAGTGAAGTGCTATACTATGTTTTTGTTACAAGTTTGCCGCCCTAATTTTTTAGTGAAAAAAAGAGTTATTTTTTCGAATATGGGATATTGGTATTTTTGTAAGGTCGGCCTCGATGTAGTGGTCATGAATGGAGGTGTCGATTGAAACATCGGTGAGAGTTGGAGCGACGACGGGAACTAAGACGTCGACATCGGTGAATGGGAAAGGCGACGATTGAAAAGATGTTTCAAGGCTTATAAATAAGAAGCTCGACCTCCTTAACGGTGGATCACAAGAGAAGAGAAAGAGGAGAGTTAGAGCACTAGGAGAAGAAGAGGAGGATTACGAGAGGACGTAATCAAGAAAGCAAGTCGTCACTGTCGTTCATGGATGGTCGGTCTTGACAAGAAGGCCGTTGGAGCAAGGAAGAGACCGTTGGAGTAGGTATGCAGTGGGTATAGCTGTCAGGGATGATGGGTTCTTTTGATGTTATTATAACTTTATTTTTGGTGAATAGTGACTTACATAGGAGGAAGGGTCTTTTTGCAGTTTTTGAATGGAGCTTTTCATATTTATAGTACAATCCTTATATTGAATGGTTGAGGTTGTAAACTTTTGATACTTTATGAGAAATTACACTAAGGTCCTTGATAAGTTATGGAATAAAATATTTATAAAGCTTATGATATTTGCATGAATTAATTGGAGTTAGAGGCAAGATATATGGTTGTTAGATAAATTTACAAATCAACCCAAAATTCTTGTTTTATTTCTAAAGGTTGGATATTTTGCAGTTTTTGTTTGAATTTGTGCATATTCCTAGAAAGCTCTTATATTAAATGTTTTATGCCATATTTGTTCTGTCATGTTATCCTAAGTGCATTTAGGTCTTAGATAGAGTTGTAATGTTCCTAAAATAATTATCAATTTCAATGTAGCTAAGATTTTATAATTACATTATAAACTAAGGCATAGGAGAAAATTACATAAGACTCATTGTACCTTTGTTATTATACAACTAAGGGAAATTTTATAATTAAGTTCTTTCATTCTTAAAAAATTAAAGATCAGTCTAATTAGTTGAAAAGGATAAAAAGTACAAGTGTCTCTCGCATTAAGATATGGAAGAGAGAGAACAAAATCTTGGCCAATGAATCTTCGGAGTAATGATCCTAATGGGGGGTGCAATAGCTTGACAAGGTTAGTGTTGGATCCTATGGGGATCTAGTGTAATGATAAGACCACAAAATTCAGATCTGATGTCTACTGATTGACACAGGTTGGTATACAAGGTCTTCATTAATGAACAAAGACTGAAATAGAATATGTAATAACGAGAAAGATGATGAGTTGTATGTCAACTAGAAAACCGCGTTATATCAACTGTGGATGGTTCAAGAGAACTATTAAAAGACTGAAAGAAAATGAAAGTAAAAACATATAAATTGCAATTTTGTCATAAGTTTGTGTTAGACTAGGACCCCACATGCATGTTGAGTTTTCTTAAACTCATATTATATTATTGTTTAATATAATTAATTAGAAGTTCTAAAGAAACAATTCTGAGGTTTTGCATGGCACATAGCACAACTCAATTAAATACACAAGGAATTTAGAATATTTTAGTTTAGCATTTTTTTTTTTAAAGTCATGTAATAACTATGTAATAGATAGAGTTCAGTAATATAATAAATATATTGGTACATTATTATTCTCTTTTATCTGTTTGCGACATTCATACCTGCATAGAGTCAATGTTGTGGCTTCCGTTAATCCATGCTTACGTAGACGTTACAATTTCATCTGGAATTTTAGCCCAGAAGACTCGGAATCGATCATAGACTCCTTGCCCCCATCCAAATGCTGGATGGAAGGACCAATTGTGCCACCGTGACTAATTAGGGAAAAGAAAAAAGGTTGACAATCATATAATCTGATCTTAAATAAAATTTGGTGTATCAGTTTTGATCTTGCCGTAATTGTCCTATCTTACGGGCCTAGAGTCAGAATATTGTTGTCATATGACTATTTCTTCTTTGTCGACAATGCCTCATTGTCACAATGGTTGAGAGAATTTCAAACTTGTCATAACTCTCGGGTTCAAATCCTAGGATATGCATAAAAAAATTGACCCAAAATTAAACGCTCTGGCTAGTTTAACATGTCAATTGTAAGGTGCACAAGAAGTTACCATCCGTGGAAATACTTCCCTACTAAGTTTATTACTTGAATCTTTTTTAAATCGTCAATTAATGCCATTTGAAAGGCTTTTTTTCCTAAATTAACACAAGTGTTGCTTTTGCTAAATAAAATTTAATTTACCTAAAAAAATTTCAAACGGAATCCTTCGCTCAAGAGATTTTTTTATTTATCAAAAGTAATTATCAAATGTTCTGTGATTTTAGACTAAAAAGTTATTGACACAAAAGTTGTGTAATTAGTTTTTAATAAAAGACAATTTTTTTAGTTAAAAGTTGTGGTTTCTAAAATAATTATAAAGGAAGTCTTAAGTTACTTTTGGTAATGATTATAGACAAACGGATTGTAGTGAAAAGTTAATTTTTTTTTAAAAATTGTTTCCCATAGTTTTTCATTTTCAGTGTTTTTGATGAGTTTTACACATGAGAAATAAACTGACGTTTTTAAATAAACTAGTTTTTTTTTTATGTATTTGGGTCAATTTTTTATTTGTAAGTGATTATTTTCAATAAGTCGTGGAAAATAATCATTACGAAATGCTACCTTAGTTGGGCCTTATATTTGAAAAGCTGGATTTTACATCTAGAATCTATTTGTACCTTAGAAACGAAAGAAAATGAAAAATATTAGTCAAAGGAAAACCAAAGGAAACAGAAACTAACAGAATTTATTTTTCATTTGATCAAATTTTTGATATTTATCCTTATTATTAGAAACAAACAAAAACGTATTTTTATTAGATGAAAGTCGTTTCTTTTTTCAATAAAAGTACAAACACTACTTAAAAAGAAAGGTTAAAGAAAAATTAATTTTCTTTATTTTTTTTTTAGATTCTGACACAATTCAAACATGTTTCTATACCAACTTCTAGGAAAAGGACTTCTTACGACGATACAGTAACAATTGTCTCCATGAATGCTGAATGAATGGACATTCATAAATAATTTTACACTTAATACCAGATCCCAGAATGGCAGAGTTGGACCTCTCTAATTCTTGCATAAGCTTCTGGGAATTGGTTTTGAAGACAAGACAAGTATCCTAGAGTTATAGCGGTTGACAAGTGTCCATGTGCCCTGATGCAGCCGTACGTCTATTAAAACCTTGATGTCTGAGCTTTTGAATTGCAATTATGTCCATGTGATCGGCACAGTACTTCAATCCAAAAAGATTTGCTTAGGGTTAGTGAGTTATTTGTGCAAGGTACTGAGAGTTGGAATATTTGTGCAAGGTACCAAGAGTTGGAATGTTGCTCTAATTCGAAAGTTGTTTGATAGTGTTGTTGTGGATGCGATTTTGGGAATTAATAGGCTAGGGTATATGATAAGGAACAGGATAAATTAATTTGGCCACTTTCCTTCATGGGGAATATACAACTAAATCAACTTATTCTACCTGATTGGAATGGGAAAAAAAACTAACAAAGCATCAAGTGAAAATACCAGGTTGATTAAGTTCCCTTGGAGATTGCTTAAAGGTGAATTTGGTGTTTCATTGAGGGTGAAACTATTTGCTTGAAGATGTATACATGTTGTAGTTCCGTTGAAATCCAAATTGTTCAGTAGAGATATTGGTGCAGATGCTCTTTGTCCTTGGTGTTCGAAGGAGATGGAAACGCTTAAACGTATGTTGATCGATTGGTCTGAGGCTCTAGAAGTTTGGAACCTTTCAGAATGTGGCTACAGAGCATGTGGGAATTTGAAGTTTGAATCATGGTTAGCAGACTAGGCTAGAGGATCATATATTACGTGGAGAAAGAGTAGGAAAATGTTCAATTTGTTGATAAATATTCTTTGGTAGATTTGGAAAGCTCATTGTAAGTCAATTTTTGAAGGAGCAAAGATGGAAGCAAGAACAATTTGATTTGATGCTAGTAGACAACACTCACTGCATCCTAGAAAGACAGATTATATGGAGATGGGTGAGTTGTTTAGATGGCATTCTCTGCCAATAAACTGATTAAAAATTAACGTTGATGGGGGGTAAGGTGTGATAGTTTTCAGCAACAGCTATGGTGATGAGAGACTCTCATGGTAGCTAGCTTCTATGGACCTCCTAAAAGGCCGGTTGTGGCAGAAACAAGTGCAGTTCTCCAAACTCTGCAATTAGGAGAGAATATGAAGTGGAAAAAAAATTATAGTGAAAGGTGATTGTTTAGAGATAATCCAGCAGTTTTCTCTGGATCTAACTTATTTGGGAGATTAGTGGCATTATGGCTGAAGGAAGGGTTCTTAAGTTGGATTTTGAAGGAAATTAAATTTTGACATGTTTCTAGGAAAGCTAACTTTTGTGCACATATGTTAACTCAATTTACTTTACGATCTAAGAGCTGTCTATCTGTGAGACCGATCATGGTGTATTTCTGGTGTTTTATGGAATGAAAGTTGTGTTAGCTAGAAGTCTTATGGACTCCTCCCCTCCTTACAAAAAAAAAAATTATGAATATGCATGGATGGAGAGAGAGAGAGAGAGAGATGCAGATCAGAGTCATTAATTACCTTCCGAGCATCATAACTGTAGCTTGGGGATTGGTCCCAGGAGACGAATTAAACGTGGAGCCATCAACAACCCTAAGAGCATCTACACCAAGAACTCTGTAGTCTTGGTCGACCACTCTCCCAACCTGACAGCCACCGTGATAATGCCAGATGCTCAGCACCGTGTCTATGCAATACTGCTCCAACGACGTAGAAACGTTGTTGTGCCTCGGCCTCAGGTTAGTCGGATTCCTCGCCGTCAAGCTCAACAACTCCTGCACCGAGATGTACGGGTACCGGAACCTCGAGAACGCCTCCGAATCGATCACTTTCTCTATCGTCTTGATCCCTTCCACGCAACTCCGCAAGTCCAATGGCTCCTTGAAATAATTGAACGTCACCTTCGGGTTGTCGTCGACGTTCTGGTTTACGACTTCTAGGTGTCCCCTTGACAGTGGTCCGGTAACCTTCTCTAGGAGGAATGCACCACGGAAGAATGAGTTGTTGAGGCTCTTCATGCCCTTCGAGATATCGTTCAGTGTTATCTCGTCGGATGTTACAGTACTCGATGGTTGATCTGCCTGCTTGAAAACAAATGATGCATTCAGATTCATGTCATATATATGCATGCGTCAAAACACTTTTAACTGTTCACGTTACCAAAAGAATGGCATACTTGAGAAGAGAAGGTGTTGAAGTCCTTGGAGCTGGTTTTCTGAGAATGAGGAGCTACGGCCGAGAACCCACCGATGTTGATACCGCTGGATCCCTCGATGTACACACCGAAACGGGTGATGCCGACGACCTGTACGAGGGAGGTCTCGACGGGAGAAGGAGAAGGGACGAAGACTGCGTTCATGGGGTTGTCGGCCATGCCCTGTCCCACCATTGGCTGGTCCAACACCACGTTGATGCCCAGTGACCGGAGTTGCTCCTCTGGACCGATGCCGCTCAGCATCAGTAGCTGTGGACTGCCTATTGCTCCGGCGGAAACAATGATCTCGCTGTTCAGGCCATTGTTGAGATAAGCAAAGTGCTCTGCTCCCTTGGCGTCTGTGAACACCACCCCATCTGCCATGGGCTTCGTTCCTGCTGATCATTGAATGAATTCACAAATGTAACGTCTCTAATTACTTGTAATTAACTAATAAAGAGGCAATATGTCTTTAACTAACCTTCGATTATCATTAATTAAAGTGCAAAAGACAGTATTGTATGTATGTCTCATAATAAATTTCACCATATATATCTTCAAGAGATCATTCGGATCCATGAAGAGGTTAATTAACGTTAATTGTTGATACTTGTCTGTTTGCACATCTAACTATCGAAGTCCTTAATTAATTACCTTTGTGCAAGAAGATTATTCGATGCACCGTGGCATGGAGAAGCACGGCCAGACGATCCGGGTTGGCATACTGAAGCAAGTCGGCAGCGGTGTGGCGGTGACCGTCCTTGTCGAAAATCGTCCCACCAACCTTAGTCCCATAAATATGTTCATAAGTAAACCCATTGTGAGGTGTGAGACCGGCCTCCAGAAGCCCATCCCTCATCGCCGACTGCCACTGCAAAATCAGTGGCTCATGCACCACAGCCTCCTCGACCCACCTATACGACTCATTCACCAATTTCGCATCCCACCCGGCTTTCAGGATGTAGTCTGCGGCAGCGTGTGTGTAGAAGCCGGCGTTGAGACAGGTCCCCCCACCGAGGATCCGCGCACGGCTGTTAACGACGCCGTCTTGAGAGACGAATTGCTGAGATGGGGACGACGGAGAGGCGTCACTGAGGGTATCCGCGAAGGAGGCGATGTTTGTGATGTTGGGGTTTCCATAAGGAGAGCCACCTCTCTCTACGAGCAAGACCCTAGAGTTTTGTGAGAGGGTGGCGGCGAGTGGGCAGCCGGCGGTTCCACCACCGATGATGATGTAGTCATAGAATGATGTCTGGGGAGCTGATGTTGCTTCCTGTAGGAAGGTGTAATTGGGAGCTGCATATATGGACACAAAAAGAAGAGATCCTTTAATTTGCTGTGTTTTTCTTCTATTTCGAGTTAAGTTTGAACAGTATGTCGTGTGCGTGGGATTATTTTAAGAATACTTGCCAAGTAGTAACATGGAGCTACCAATGGAAGAACAAAAAGGAATTAAACTAGAAACCACTCTTGTATCAGTTGCATGTAAGCTAGGACAAGTATTGTTTTAAGTTTTAATTGTGACCTCTAGTTAGAAATTTAGAGGAGAACCGTGGAGAATTAATAATGTATGTACCTTGCTGTGAGTGAAACGACTGGAAGCATAGCATTCCAACAAGACAAACTAGTGCCGATCTGCAAAATCCTATTCTCATGATCTCCAGGTTTGTCTTTGTCGACGCCCGAAAGACAGAAGACAAAAGAGCAAAGAACACAGATCATGTAAACTTGAGGTAAATCTGAGAGAGAAAACAGCCATTGCCAGCCATATATGCATCATGCATGATCCATCCATTAAATAGCCCAGGAGTCGGATAGAAACTTGGAGTAGGACAACACTGTGCAAAGGACTAGGAGTGCAGACCACTGTAAATGCGTGGCCAACCACATTAAACAAGACGTGTTTTTTCAACGATAAATTGTTTGTCCGCCCCACCCATCTGTCAATAACACATCGAAGGGCATTAATTAGATATTTCTAAAGTAACGCTATTTTAGTTAGGTGAAGCAATCTCTACCTCAACTGTAGCCCAGCTCATCGAATTTCAGCTCCTCTTTTTTCCACTCAATAAGAAAACTAATTGTTATACGCCTTACAAATTAATCTATGCAGTAACACTTGTTTCGTATGTGATTAATTAGTTATCCTGTATGTTACTTACAATCGTTTAAAATTTATGATAGATTAAATTATATATATTGTTGATTTTTTTTTTACATATGAACAAAAATGTACTTACAAAGTTAACTTTATCCTATATCTACAACACTCTTTGACTAAGATTGACATCGTTGGGCCTCATAAGCTAGCTCGAGTTTGGGTCATGTTCAATTTGGTATTATTTGTTCGAACTTAGATCCTTTTTTAAATGACTTTGTTCGAGCTTGGCTTAAATTTGCACCCTACCACACTGTAAGATGGCTCTTTGGGAATTAATTCCCAAGTATTATTAACCTTCAAAGCTTCTAATTTAGCTATCATTGCAACTTTCCAACCCTCTTATTGCAAGTCACTTTTAGTTGTTTTTGGCTCAATCGAAACAGCTAATGTAAGTAAAGCATACTTAGGATTAAGCATATATATTCGAAACAGCTAATGTAAGTAAAGCACAACTTCACTAAACACAACATGCCTTGAAATGAAAAGCCATCCAGCTGAAAAGTGTACCCTTATGTCGACCACTATAATCAAGAAAAACACAAGGTAGAGACCTTGGATCCAGCTTGGATGAAGCATTGTGTCTAAGACAAGGAAAACATAAGCACCCAAACACCCTTGGAAAATCGTAAGAAAGAATTTTCTGAAATAATAACTGAGATGGACTTTTCATTTCTAAAACTTTAGAAGGTAGTTTGTTCATCAAATCAGTAACAATAGAAAAAGCTTCTGCCTAAAATTTCTTTGGCATTCCTGATTCAAACATCATGGCTAATCCCAACTCAACAACTTGTTTGTACCTCCTTTCCACTCCTCCATTTTGCTAAGGAGTATGTCGACAAAATAACTAATGAACAATTCCATTAGACTATAAGTTTGAAGCTATCTTTGGATTCATAAATTCACCACCAACATCACTCTAGAAAATTTTTATTTTTGCGTCAAATCTTCTTTCAACCATCTTATGAAATACCAAAGATACACTATAAATATCGGCTTCACTCTTAATAGGATAGAACCAATAAAAATGCATGCAATCATCAACAAATATGACATAGTACAGAAACTTCTCTTTTGACTCAACAGGAGCATTGCCCCATAGACCACAATATATGAATCTTTTCAAGTGGAACAACACTTCTAATATGTTGATGAAAAAAAGGAAGTTTCCTACTCTTACTCATTTCACAGTTAGTACAGACTGAAGATGAAATAGAACTAATTGCTACTAAACCAGTAGATTTCAAATGCTATAGTACACTCTGATGTGGATGCCCCAGCCTCTTGTTCCAAATGCACCTCTAAGTGGTATACTATTTTCACCAATTAGAAAAACATTACCTTTATGAGTAATAGTCAAGTACTTATCATCTCCTACCATGATAAAATCTTTGCCATTATAAGAAACCAAATTCTATAATATACCTGTCGAATTTACTATGTACATGAACAGTGGCATCAAAATCAATATGCCATTATACTGCTTCTAAATTAGAAATCTTCATTGCAGCTAGAGCTTTTGGAATCTCAGGAGCTTGATAATTATTATTGAATTGATGCCAACACTTCATAACAAATATGTCCACGCTTTCCATAGATTTGACAAAACAACACAATCTTCTTGTCACCATTTGCTTGATCCAAACTATCAATCTTTGAGTTCTAGATCTGATTCCTAGTAGACACAACATTCTATTTATAATGACCAATTCCCTGTGTAAAACCTTGTTGTTGAGAGAAAAAATTCTTCTTAAAATTCCTACCATTTCCATTATTTGTTTTCTGACGACAAAAGACCATAGCATATGACACTAGAGATTTTATGTTCTCCTTCCTAATCTCATAACTTTGTAAGAAAGAAAGTAAACGAGCATAAGAAGGAAGAGGAGGATGCAACAAAGATGTGGTTAAACCATCATAAACCAGTCCTAACCCATTCAAAACACAAAAACTTTGTCTTGATCTACTACCGGTTTACCAATTGCATTCAATTGATCACAAATGAGCTTGAACTTACGTAAATACTCAAAAAGAGACAAATCTCATTTTTGTAAAAATCTATGCTGAGATAACAATTCAAACTCTTTGGCTTTTGATTTCTAATTTTTTTTTGAAAAGAGTGTAGACCAAGCCTCATATGTAGTTTGCAATCCAACAATAACTCCCAAGACTTCTATTGATAGAAATAAATAAACTATGCTCTTACCAAGTTGTTTGTGCAAATCCATGACTTGTAATCTTGATTGGTCACCATTTTGAAAGCATCTGCACTTGTGATCACTAGAGGTGGTGGAGCTTTTGTGCCATTGATGAATCCTTCAAGGCCATTGCTCTTAATCAAGCACCTCATTTGCATCTCCTAATTTAGAAAATTGTCTTCTTTCATTTTCAAAGAGACAAAGTTTGTAACATTGATCGTTGTTAGAAATGGATACTTCAAGGACTCTCCATCATTACTGCCAATGTTGTTGTTGGATGACATTAATGCCATTGGATTAGAAAGGAAAATTTTCTCTCGAAAAGCTCTGATACCATACAAACTTAAAAGAATTTCAGGTGAAATAGTCAACTTTCTCAAATTGTTAATGAAAAAAATCTGATATCACATCATATTTATAGCCACATATATGTTTGTTACAGATCTATCACATAGATAGTTATATTGGTTGGTTAGATATGAAGACTATAACAACTTTAACTAACTCAATCAATTTTGCTATGATTACACTTAATTAATTACATACAAATCACTATGTAATCTCTGTCCCAATACAACCATCATTACAATTTTTTTTTGTTTTTATCTAATTATTATATGCATATGAAAAGTCGAAATCAGGTTGTACATCTTAATTTAGTTGTACAAATATAATATCTTTTAATCTAATTTAGGTTCTCTATGCTTCTATTCATAATGTTTTATATTTGATTGATAATTGCATTACTAAAAAAATAAGAAATCGCAAGGACAAATGTCCTCACTAAGTTCTCATTATATCCTCATTAAGTCTTTGTTAATGCTCTTAGCAAGAACATTGCAAGGACAAAAATTGCTCACAAAATGCATACACGTTAAAAAACAATTGTGAGCAATTTTCTAGCGAAATGCTCACAAAAAAAAGGTTGTGAGAATTTAGTGAGGATAAAAAGTCCTTGTAATGTTCTCGTTATTAGTCTCAATCTCCTTGCAATGTATACACTATGTCCTTGCAATTTTTTTAAAAAATATAAAAAATTACAAGGACTTAACGAGGACATTGTCCTCGCAATGTCCTCGCGAGATATTAAAAGAATAAATATAATTTATTTTTATATTCAATGCTATCATTTTCAAATAAAGGAGCTCCAACTACATGATTCTCAATCTGTTAAATTTTCTGAAAATATGAGAATCATATACATTATATCTATAACAAAATATATCTTGGCTAACTTACATCCACTACAAGAAAAATTAGATTTTGCGAGGACAAGCAGCGAGGACATGTCCTCGTAAAAATCTAACAAGGAGATATAACGGGGATCTTGCGAGGAAATGTCCTCGCTTAAAGTTAGCGAGTAGGTAGCGAGGACATTCCTCGTTAGTGTCCTCGCTAATTCCGAT
>JAMKQA010248978.1:0-28776 GCA_024699735.1 Posidonia australis | reverse complement strand
GAATAAAACTGAGCATATAGATTCATTTAATGATAAAATAAAGACAAATTTATATAATTTATTTGAAGAATATGTTAGAAATTACGGTGAAACATTTACTGGTCAAGCATCTAATTTATTAGGATCACAAATAAGTAGTAGTAGTGGTAGTTTTTTATGGAGTAGATTAAATAAAAAGAAGGAAAAATATATAAAATCAAGTACAAATAATGAATTAGATAATTATTTAGAATACTCAATTGCTTTTAGTGATTTAGAAATAAATAACTTAAATATATTAAAGTGGTGGTCTACTATAGCTATTAGGTTTCCTATAGTTGCAAAAATGGTAAAAGATTTACTTATTCCGGCGTTAACTGTGGCATCGGAATCTGCGTTTTCTGCAGAAAAAAGAGTATTAAATGATAAAAGATGTAAATTATCAGAGAAGTCTGTAGAAGCCTCCGTCTGCTTAAAAGATTGGTACAATGCAGTTGACCATCTTCAAGGATTGAGTTTGAAGTCTGAATCAGAAGAAAACGATGATGCGACATCAACTTCAACAGGCAAAACAGACTCCCCAAATGAATAATTCTTGATGTAAAAATTGAAAAAAAATATAAAACAAATGATGTAAATATCTTTTGCATTTTTTATGTAAAAAAATTATTGTATTTCAAATATTTTTTTATTAATAAAAAAAATAATTTTAAATTTTTTTTTAGACCCAATGGACCAACCCAACCCGGCCCAGTCCACATACGGGCATGGGCCGTGCTGGACCCATGGCCTGTACGAACAGGCCCAGGCGGACTGCATGTTTCATGAGCCAAGTCGGGCAGACCCGGTCCGTTTTCCTACTCTATCCGTTCCCATGGTGATTGAAGCTTCTCCCTCTGACATCTCGGAGTCTGGCAGCTGCCGTGATGGCGAACATGCATGTCTGAGATCATATGGTCTCCGACGAAGAAAGAAGAGGTTATGGAAGCCACTACGAGCACGTACGTTGGAGACGCCTGGGCATGCATGCATTGTTGGACATCAGGAACTGGAATAAATCGCAGACTTTTCCCTCGTTTTGTTTGAATATATCTTGATATTATATTTCAAATCTTACGGAACATATGTTACTTCTAATGGTTTTTGCATAAATTCCATTGCTTCTTCCTCCTTGCGTGTTGTACTTATATCTGGTGTCCGGTTGCCGTCCTCTGTTTTCCTTGAAATATAATTTTCCTTTCTTTCGTCGTATATTCAGAATTATGGTATAATTATTAAATACTCATGACTGAAGCTTTCACTCATCAGAATGCTATGTTTGACATCTCAAGAAAATTAATGTTGGATCATATGTTTCTTTTCTTCTTCTTCTCTTTTTTTTTTTTGTTAACGGTTTAAAAGTTTAATATTTCATAGACGTTAAAAGTCAAGTAAGAAACCATGTTATGTCAAAATATTACAGAACCTCAGGCCTTATAGTCCTCAACAAGTATCAAAAATGAGAACCAATTTAGAAGTACAAATCAGTATCAAACAGAAGAAATTATCTTAAACATATAGGACAATATCATGCGTCTTGATTCTCCATATTGTTCTGAGAATCCTCTTCAGTTGGTATTCTTGAAGAAGAAGGAATAGAAGGGGGAATGGAAGGCTCCACCAATTGCGAAGCCATAGCAGAAACATATTGTAGCATTTCCTTCTTCTCAAATCCTGAAACAAGAGTTTCTACCCAAAAGTGCATCAGAGAAATAATATCATGTATGATCAAAGAGTATGTTCTAACTGAATTACGAAAAACCCTATTATTCATTTCTTTCCAAATCAATCAGAGAATGATTTGAAGTAACAAGGTCCAACCAGAAGATGATAAATCAAGTTTTAGATGGGGAGAAGACAGAAATAGATCAGCAACTCGAAAAAAGCCAGGATATAGATCAGAGGCCAGAAAAAAACTCCAGATATCCCTTGCAAAGATACAATTTAAAAACAGATGGTTATTATTTTCAGTGTGAGCAGAGCAAAATATGCACAATGAAGACCCAGACCAGCCTCTCTTGAGCAGATTCTCCTTTGTTAAATTCTTATTCTTAATAACTAACCAAGAGAAAAGTTTAATTTTTAATGGAGTATTACTTTCCCACAGACATTTATAAAAAGGATTACGAAGACCCCCATCATTAAATAGTCTGTAAGCTGACTTTACTGAAAAGGTACAATTCTTGGTAGGTAACCAGTTACAGATATCATCACTGGTTCCCAAATTTAGGGATTGCATAATGTTAACAAAACATTCTAGTTGAGATTGAAGTACTATGGGTTCAACTGAATAACAATAGGCTAGATTAAACAATCTATTAAAATCTGATAAAAACAAATCCATAGTTGCTCTGACAGATGCCTTCTTAAATCTGGCTGTACTGTACAATTCAGGCAAGGTGGTTTTAAAGGGGTATCATTCCACCACTTTTGATTCCAGAATATTGTGTTAATACCATTACAAACAGTAGCAGTAGTAAAACAATTAAAGAAATTGAAGCCTTGTTTAATGCAGCTCCACAGGGAGGAACAGATAGGAGCAGAAGAGTTGAGAATAGCTCCAGGAACCCTATGCAGATATCTTGCCCTTAGAATTATTTTCCAAACAGGGCAGTGTTGACTGGAAAAGAATTGCCATATTAATTTGATTTTTAAAGCTGCATTGAAGTTTCTTAAGTTAATTATTCCCCAACCATTTTGTTGTTTTGGTCTGCAAATATTAGACCACTTAATTAAGTGCATCCCATTATGATTAGGGGATAAAGAATTCCACAAAAATTTGCTTCTTAGGATATCTATTTTTTTCTCAATCTTTAAAGACATATGAAGGACAGACATGTAATATGTGGAGATTGCTGATAAGACAACATTAACTAAGACTAACCTGCCCCCTAAAGACAAGTGCCTGGCCTTCCAAGAGGAGAGTTTCTTAGAAATTTTTTCTATCACAGGTGCCCAACTGCTAATAGTGGCTCTTTTGAAGTGTAGAGGCAGTCCTAGGTATGTGACGGGAAGGTCAGCCTTAGCACACCCCATAATATCTCATGAGGATAAAAAAAAAAACCTGAGTAACACCCACACTAGTGAGAGATGACTTATGAAAATTGATTTTTAACCTAGAACATGTCTGAAAACAGTATAATATTCTTTTAATATTAATCATGTTCTCAGTATTGTCTGGCAGGAATAGAAGAGTATCATCTGCATATTGCAGATTGACCAGGGAAGGACCTTCATGAGGGAAATTAATCTCAGAAATTAAATTACTTCTCTTAGCTGCCTGCAGCATAGATTTTAGTACATTTTGTGGCTATGATAAACAGTAAGGGAGACAAGGGATCACTCTGTCTTAAACATTTGAAGCTCCAAAGAAACCTTTAGAAGATCCATTAATTAGAACAAAGAACTTAGCAGTAGATATACACATTCGGATCCAAGAGATCCACTTATCCCCAAAACCCATTCCAGAAAGAGAATCTAACAGAAAATGCCAATTGATATTGTCAAATGTTTTTTCAAAGTCTATTTTTAGAATATATCCCTTGATATTAGAAGATCTCATAAAGTGTAGAATTTCTTGAGCAACAAGGAAGCAGTCCCCAATAAATCTCCCTGCCAAAAAGGCACTTTGAGAAGCATCAATGATTGTGTTCAACACTGGTGACAGCCTAGAAGCCAGAGTTTTTGTAATGATTTTGTACAAACTATTAACTAGACTAATAGGTCAAAAGTTTTGAATCCTAATGGCTCCCTGTTTCTTAGGAATAAGTGCAATGAAGGTCTGATTTATTGTAGAAAGAAAATCAAGGTCATTGAAAGAATGGAAGGACTGGAAGATGTTAATTAGTTCTGTTTTCAACAAATCCCAGTAATGCTGGAAAAAAAACAGAGGGAAGCCATCAGGACCTGGGGATTTGTCTCCAGCTAAATGGAACACACTGGATCTAATCTCTTCTTCCTCAAAAGAGATCTCTAACTGTTCAGGGGAAGAGATTTTTACTGGGATAAGGGCATCCCAGCTAAAGAACATATGAATATTGCAATCCTTATTGAATAACTTAGTGAAATGATTCTCAATTTCTCTACGAATCTCCATTTGGGATATAGTTATGGAGTTATTAATGAGAAGAGAAGAAATGTTATTAGTCCTCCTATGGTATTTTACCATATTATGGGAAAAAGAAGTGTTAAAATCCCCTTCATTCAACCATTGGATTCTAGATTTTTGTCTTTAATACACCTTCTGTTCTTTAAGAAGGTCAAGATGTTCTAATCTCAGGGCTTTTTTTCCCACCCAATTAATATTGTCAGATTGTTCAACTTGAACATCCAAATCCTGAATTTGAGATTCGATGATTCTGAGTCTTTTAGCTCTATTAGCTTTAATAGGAGCTATCCATTTCTTGAGTAAGGCTTTTAGATTTTTCAATTTAAAACTAAACTCAGACATGAGAGAAGATAGAGAAAGAGGATAACCATTCTGCCATCAATAGTCCTTAATTAATTGTTCAAATCCCTCTAAACAAAATCAAGATTTATAAAATCTGAAGGGGGAGGACCTCAATTAGGGGCCATGGTATTAACTAAGATTGGGATATGGTCCGACACAATTCTGGCTTTGCCAGAACAGAAAGCATCAGGAAATTTCCCAGACCAGCCTGGGGATACTAGAAAACGATCAAGCTTTACTAATGTGGGATGATCTTGGAAATTAGACCAGGTGAAGGAGAAATTATTTGGAGAGAAGTCAATTAGAGAATTCTGATCAATAAAATCATTAAATCTATCCATGTGGGAAGTTCTATTAATATGGAGGGAATGCTCACTGGGAAACCTAATCACGTTAAAGTCTCCCCCCAGAAGGCAGTGGTTATTAACAAGTGTACTGATATAATGTAACTCTTCAATAAATAAGGGTTTCAGGTTATGATCACAGGGACCATAAACCCCAGTGAGCCACCAGTCCAGATTAACATCTAAAATTTCAAAGTTTATAGAGAGGCAGTAATTGGAGGGAATATACCTGATTACCTTTAATAGCCTGCTATCCCATCCTATTAGGATACCCCTTGATGCACTTATAGAGGGCACTAAAGACCAGGAGTTTATTTTTTTCCCTCCTATAAGCCTTAGAGACCCTTCAGTGAACTCTTCCTTCTTAGTTTCACTAACAATAATAACATTACATTTGTTAGATATGATAAATTCTTTTAACTCTCTCATCTTATGACCAGAACCCAAACCTCTAATGTTCCATGCTGCTATAATCATAAAAAATTAATGGAAGAAACAGAAGATCCTATCCTCACAGAGGATACAATAGGATTTTCTAAATTAATATACTCCTTGCCCTGATCCTGCCTAACTTGATTAAAGAAGGCTATTGATTCATTTTTTGAAGCCAATGACATACCAATATTCTCATAGAATGATTGAAAATGATCATAAGAGTCCCACAGTAACGGGTCCACTTGGTTAACCTCAGAATTAACCAGGGTATCAATATTGGAAGCAGATAAATCATGGGCACTGTTGGAAGCAGAGCTATAAATAAAATCATTATCATAATCTACAAATGATTGATGAACATTACCAGGTGCATGCACAGATGTAGGAGGCCGCGAAGATGGCTTCTCAGAAGTGGTGGTACCCAGATCTTCTTGCTCCAGACAGTCATAGATTGCTATAACTTTTTTGAATTTTGCCAGAGAGAGGTTTCTGGCTCTGATCTCAGTTTCCACCCAGGTGGAAGCAACATTGGGATCATCTGGATTAGATCTCTGAGGGGGAGGGATAGGGGTACCAACCAGAGAAGGAGGAGTTGATATTGTTGAACCAAAAGCTAAAGGGGTGGGAAGAATTCCAGCTGTGCAATGAGCAGAAGACAGAGGAGGAGCAGTGGAAGTGGGTCTCGTCCAGACATTTTTCCCAGATTTGTGTTGAGTTTTGGGTGCAGTGAGGTTCTTCCCACTGTTGTTACCTCGCCAGCCTTTATTACTTTTGAAATGTTTCCTAATAGGTTGCAAGTTCCTAGATGAGGAGGGCTGAGATGATTGCTTAGGCCATGCAAGGAAGGTCTTTTGTGTGGGGGGGGGAAGAGGAACAGAGGTCCCAACTATGCCTGAATTTAATTGGGTATATAGTTTTCCCATAGGCATAGAACCTAACATCAGGGATCTCCTTGCCAGGGAGAATCTTTATCCTTACCCTAGCAAAACCCAAGGATTTAACTCTGTCGAATGAAAGATCAAGTTCCAACAGATCAGACAAATCTGAAAGCATTCTATGGAAAACTTCTATACACTATAAGTGGTGAGGGATCCCTTCCAACCGGATCCAGGTCCCCTCCTCCTTCAGGGAGAGAACCGCATTGGAGTTAGGCGTCTAATGGACAAAAGAAGCGGAAAGAGACTAGAGGGAGGATCCAAAACGACTTAGGGTTTCGTTTTTAACATTAACAGAAGGGAACTTGAATAAAAACTTCCCAAGAGAAAAGTTGCTTATCTCTACTTTGACTTGTAGAGGTCAGTTATTTAGGATGTGCTGCGAGAGAGTGTCACTAGTGAGGAGAGAAGAGTGATCAGTAACAATGGCGCAGCAGGAATAGTGTATCGTGAGATCACAGGTAGCATCAGACGGGGGAATTACAATGGGGTTTTGTGGGGAAAAACCAGCCATGGGAGGAGGATGAAGTCTGTGATCCTGAAAGAAATTGCAAATCGCCACAGAATGAGTAGAGACTTTACATCTATAACAAGAACCGTAGAATCTACAATTATTCTTAAAATGACCACGCAGTCCACACTTAAAACAGTGGCCATTTTCACGGCAAAAGCGTACCAGAGGAGAGGAGGCTTTTCTCTTCTTCTCCACCAACGCCCACTCTGGGGAAACAGGCTCAGAGGCTATAGAACTTCCAAATGAGTTCTCAGAAGAGGAAGAAGAATGTAAAATAGCAAAGCGCGAGCCTTCGCAAAATTTTCCAACCTCAACAGAAATATGGTCAAAGGAGATCTCTGTCGTAGAGATTTTTGACAAAAGAAGCGGCGAAGAAATAATTTTTTCTAGGGAAGAGGAGAAGTTTTCGCTCGCAGGCGGCGAGGCCACCTCGTCATTAAAACCAGAAGAGACAGGAGGAGAGCATGTAACAGGTATGACATGCACGTCGTCTGACGCGCAAGTAAAAGGGGGCCCCACCAAATCAACGGGAAAAGTTAAATCAGGGTAATTATCAGGATTAATTTCAGTATTACAATTAAATCCCACAGCGTTACGTCAATTTAGATTAATAACCTCATTAAGGTTAGGGGGAAGGTTCCATGAATACCCCCACACAGTACTCGAGACAGCGGGGCAGTCTGACAAGTCAGAGGAACCTGACTTGTCGGTCACGCAACTGCAGGGACGAGGAGACTTGCTCCGACAACCCACCGGTGGGAGAATATTTGCCGGAACCGGAGGGAAAAAAGGGGATCTAAACTAACAAAAGATGGGGATCAAGATCGGATAACGCCAGGGGATCGAGAAATATCCCCCGAATCAGATCGAGGTGCTAAAGGCAAACAATCTGTAGCTGAAAAAATAAGTATACCAACAATAGAAGAAGAAATATACTCGTAAATCACCGAACCATAAGCAGTAATAAAAATCGAACACAAAGAACAAGAAACCACCGTGTTCAACCAGATCTGCGATAAAAACTTACTAAAGCATAAACAATCCACAATAATATTCACAGCATGCCCAAAGTAGAATCTCAGATAAGTAATGGAGCCATATTTAACCGTCAAGAGGCCAGATCCGGATGATCGAAGGTCGTCCGAGGTGGATCTAACCCTAAGAGAGCAGGGAAGAGGAGAGGGAGATTTTCTCAGATGACTGGGTTCAGATCCCAGATCTGAGGAGGAAGAGAGGTCTTTCCTCTTCCGACGCCCCTAATCAGAAGCCGTCGAAACAGAAGGGGGTCTAGATTTTACCAGACGACGGCGTGCCTTGGCAGACAACAAGATCGGAGAGGGTTCTTCCTCCACAAGACTAACTTTGAACGTCGCCCAATCGAACTCGGTGACTTTCCTGAGCAGCTCGCGCGAGCGAAGGTTGTGAGGGAGGCATTTGGTTGAACAACGGCCATAGAGTTTGCGACGGCCAGTCGCCATTTTACAGAGAGCTTTTTCGCGAGAGCTAGGTTTTTTCAAATTGCGTGTCTTTTTTTCTATTCTCGAGAGCTTATTCTTCTTCTTTTTTTCATAATATTATATCTTAGGTTAAAGTGTTTACAATAATGCAAACGAATATTCAATATCCAGTGGCGATATTTACTTTTATTTGTATTCGTTTACTTGTATAAATATGGAGTAGCACTATCCCTTCCTTGCCATTACATTAGTCAAAATAACAGGAACATTGTCCGTTACGCTCCGTAATTATCTGTCATTTTACAATGGTCGGGAGTTGTAGGCCGTTGGATGTAACATATGGTTGATATTGAAACCAACGTCCCCAGCATTAGTTCTGCTTAAGTTTTCACTAAAATAGATAACAAAATAAAAAAAAGTTTTCACTTAAATAAAAAATTATTTCCCATATTTTGCGATCAAGTTTTGGTCATGTCTTTACCGTTAAAATGATTTTACTTTTTCAATGGCAGCATTAATTCTACTCTAAATTGATGTACAAGCTTCACTGTAATAGAAACTTTTGGTCACTAAGTCAACCTTCTTTAGACTACTTGCTGACTTTGAAAGAAGAAAAAAGTGAAGAATGTTTTTTTTTTTTTTTTTTTGAAAAATTTGAGAGATTAGATAAGCTTTTCTCGAAGATTATGTGTACCTTTAAACTTTTTACTCTATATTTTGTTATTCACACTCTAAATGGGAATATTCGTGTTTCATGTAAATAGTATTCACTCCCTGGATAACATATTGCTTTAAATAAAGAGTACTTAAATAATTATGGAATAATATTCAGAGGTATATTCATACACTCTTCTTAAAATCTGAAGAAGTATTTAGTCAATTTTGCAACAATATTCATTCAAAAATTCATTAATGAATCAGGAGAAATACTTACTTAATTCTTAAATAGGACTCATACAAGTATACAACACTGACTTATACTCTTCATTAAATTTGACAAAATACTCAAGGAATTATGAAATAGTATTCATACAAATGTTCATATATAGATTCTAAATAAGTACACACTCAATATAAGAATAGTATTCATATACATGTTCATATATTATTCATATATAAACAATCATAATATTCATATACTGGAATAAGAAGGTGACGGAGACAGTGATAGACAACAACACGAGAGATGGTAGGAGGGCGAAGATTGCAGTGGTGGATTGAAAAAGGACGGTGGTGAGTGGTATGCAATGGTGATGGTGAGTGGCATGCAGTGGTGGTGACGATTGAGATGGTGGTAAATGACGACGGTGAAGATAGTGGGAGATAATGACATCAAAAGGCTACGAAGATGATAGGTGGCGTTGACGAAGACGATCAGCGGATGGCAATAGAGATGGAACTACTGGTGTCGTAGGATGGTAGGCCTGTAAACAAGACGGATAAATCTGTACTCATACTCTTACTCTTTAAATTCTAACGGGTAACGGGACGGGTATACACCCGTATTCTCTAAGTTTCTACCCTTATTTGTGATGGAAAGACTGTCGACAGAGAAGAGATTTCCGACTAGGATTTGGAGCTCCGGCGATGGTCAAGAAGGAGGAAGATCGTTGTAAGTATTTTTTGTGTCTTTTCCTTTCTATCTTCTCCTCTATTTATAGGGGACCTTGACCACTTCTCCGCCTCTCCTCCAACGGCTCCCCTTAGCCATTTGAATTCCGACCATTAAGGCCTTGAAATCGGGTGAAACGGTCGTCCGTTTCACCACCCTTCATTTGAAATGGTTTTCAATGACCATTATTCACAATTTGCCCCATTACCTGTGGTAGGATATAGAATGGGTAGGGTAAATGGATAATTAGATAGATTTATGTTTAAGAAAAAAAAAATAGAATGTTTAAGTGTACAAACGTTTATCTGATTAAATTCAAATGATATATAGAAGATAGTAACGCCAAATTTAAGAATGTTTAAACATATAAACGTATATTATATTAAAATAATGTGTTTGAAGATGATAACAATGATAGAAGATAAATTATCTTAGATAATACAAATTAGCCTCTCCATCATATAATGGGTAAGCAGTAAACGTTTATCTGATTAAATTCAAATGATACATAAAAGATAGTAACACCAAATTTAAGAATGTTTAAGCATATAAACGTATATGATATTAAAATAATGTGTTTGAAGATGATAACAATGATACAAGATAAATTATCTTAGATAATACAATTAGTCTCCCCATCATATATAATGAGTAAGCAGATAAACAGGTGACAGGTTGATGATAACCCTTACTCGTACCGTATGAGAACACGGATAAAGCAGGTGATAGATAAATGGATAATAGAGTAAAAATATATTAACCCTTATATGTATAAAACGGGACGGGTTGGGATGGATTGTAGGTAAATACCTTTCTCGTTTACAGACTTATTGGATGACAATAGAGATGGTGGTAGAAGGCATCGACGAAGATGGTGGGAGGGCAACGATGGAGACGGTAGAAAGGCCATGACGACGATGAGAGGGCGACGGTGGTGGACTAGGGTTTTTAATGGAAAGAGTGATACTACGATAGAATAAGGTTTTTACACACACAAAGAGTTTATATTTGAGAAAAAAGTGTAATTAAACAAATGTGACACTTTTTATGCAACATTTTTTGATGAAAAACTTTGTACCATTTGTTTGGTGCTTTCCAATAGTAAATTTGGTTTTAATCTACACTATCAAATATCCCTAGGAGTTTAGACTGTACTGTAGTATCATAAGCTTCAACTCCTATTAAATAACTTCCCTAAAATAATATTCGTTTAAAAGTTTGAAACAAATAATATTATTACCCATATATTACATTTTAGAAAATAATAGTTTAAGTCGGTGTTTCAGATACAAACGATCTGAATTCATTCCTGGCTAATTTCATCTGAATTCACCACCATCACCGTATACGCTGCGTTGACAATTTGACATCCTTACCATACATAATGAAATCCTCCGTAAAAGCGAAGTGCTACGTTACAATATGATCAAATGGTAAAAAAAAGTTCAATATTTCCTGAGCATAAGGCTTCCTTAGCAGACACCACAATATTCATCAAAAACCCGAAGTAAATTAAATTATAGATATTCCTTAAAGACTCATTCGCACATCTACCTTGGCACTACAAAAGAACATCAAAACTATAAAAACTGTACTACAACACAATTGCTTCTATGTTTCAGTTTTCCAATTTCACAACAATAACCTAGAATTCAGTCGTAACGTTACCCAGAAGAAAAAATTCAACCACCAGCCCGAATTCCTCCATCCGATGACTGAGGGACGACACTAGAGCCATCAGCCTTTCTTGAAGCTCCTGCATCTTTCTCCATACCACTTGCTTCCTCTTGTGCCAGTTCCTCACCTGAAAACACCTCGGCTTGTAAAGATGGAGCAATATTGTTCACATGAAGCCATGTCAGCTCCCACAAACTATCCCCTCCAATAGCACTCTTCTTGATAAGAATGCCCCTTGTTTTCATTACAAACAGTGTGTTTTTTAGAAGCTCTGGGATCAATTCTTGAAGCTTTTCACTCCTCTTGCCCCTTATTTTAGCCTTTATGTACTTCTCCATGCGACCAAGAAGACCAAGCCACAGCTTACAAAAACCACTCAGGGGAGAAAGATCTTTCAACAACTGCAGGAACACTTTGGATAGTAACTTCATCGCCTGAACAAGACTGGCTTCCATGTTTCTATAATCTTTTGGTGACTGCCCTTGAGCAATCTCCAACAAATCATCAAGCAATAGAAATATGACCATATCAAAGGACTGCAGCCACGTTGTAGGTGAGAGACAGATACCCTCTACCCCCACCATACATCTCTGAAATGAAGACAAAGCATGGTTTCTCACATCCTCTCTCTGGTCCAAGCAGACCTTCTTCAATCCCTGCACTAGCCTAGCCCACATTTCTCTTATTCCATCAGATATTTTCTCAGCTCCCTCTCTTGACTCCTTTGTAACGTTAGACCACCGAACAAGACATGTCACAGACTCTGCCATCAGATCTAGGGCATGGACAGATCTATCTGTAAGCCCAACACGAGACTCGGCAAATTGCCTTGCAGCCTCAATACAAAGTATATAGTTCGCAGGTGATAAATGTGCCCCTTCAGACATGATGAACACTAGTGCTTCAAATCCAACTTCAGAAGCTTCTGGGTGCCGAGCAGTTATGGACAATAGAGAGGTGATTGTTTTCCAGCCCACCTGAGATTTTATATGTGTTGCATTTGCCTTCACAAGGCGTGTGACTTCCTGCGTGATGTTTTCACAATAAGCATCAGCTACTCGAGCATCAAGTTTTAGAATTAGTTGTAGAGATCTCAAGAGATCATCGGCCAGGTTTTCTTTATAAGGAAGCAATCTCTGACAGATTTTTAAAAGCCCAAAAACTGCTTTTTCAACAAGAGGGCATGGCATAACAGTGGACTGAACTATGTTGGCTGTGTGCTCATAAACACCCTGCCATAGGAGCACAATCCTATCTCTGTTATTTAATGTAATAGCAATAAGCAACTCTAAGCAAAAAACTGCAGTGTCTTCGTCATCTGGGGAGCTGTTAATTTTCTGAGGCCGTCCAGCTGCCCAGATAAGAGCACGAGCAAGATGCAACAGTGAATCAGCCTGTAAAAATTTGCTTTCTGTGAATATACTGTCTATGTGACACTTCTGGATTGTCTGAACAGTACGTTGGTGAGCCGCAAGTTGCTGTTCTGTAGGCTGAGATCTAGGTTCTTCTGTATCTAAGGACAGTAATTGACTAAATCTACCCATCAGACCAGATGATCTGCGAGGGGTTCCTACAGTTGGAGTCTGAGATGCAGATTGGGAGCTTAAGATGGGTTTCCCATGCACTGTATCTGCAGACATTTCATTGTCTTCGGCAGCATCACTAGCAACACGAGCAGGAAGAAGTCCAAGTTTATGTAGTCTTAAGATGCAATCCAATATATTTCTCCATCCAGTGCGAATGAAGTCACCATATTGATTAGCTACACTAAAAACTGTTTCAGTAGCTAACCTAGCTTTCAGGTCATCGCCAAATGCTGTAACAGGTTCCTCAACAGAGGATGTATTTATCAGTGTTGTGAACCTGCAGAGAGATACAACCAGATCATCCAACACATCTTCAAGATGGTGGCATGCAGAAATCTTTGCCAAGGCCAAGAAACCTTCGACACAAGCATGAAACACTTCTTCTTCTTCAGCATAGTCGAAGACTACTGAAATAGCAGCAATTGTGGGGCCAGACATGATTGCAAACATATCCCGGTCAAGGAATGGACGAGAGTCGTAGACAATATAGGGTGAGCTCTTTTTCGACTTCTGCATTAGATCAATCCAGCGGCTGGGAGTCATTTCAGGGAAGCCTGCACTATGTTCTGGGATGGTCTTTAACTCGTTCTTGCAGATTGCATGGTACAGCTCAGAAAGATATTCTCTAGGAAGATCATTTCCACCATTAATGTGGCGGTTGTTCCGAATGAAATCCTCCTCAGTCATCTTCTTCTTTACCTGTACATTGTGCTGATCTGTATTAAGCATAATAAGTGAGTAGGAGAGTAGAAGGGCAGCATCCTTGTTTGCAAGAATATGGGGAGATTGCTCATAGTATCTCTCAGAAAATGCCTCCAGCACCCTCTGAATCTTCTGTGATTCACCAGGCAGCCTGAATGTCTCCAAAAAGAGCCTTAAAGCAGTATCCAGATTCATGTCCTGAAAATCAAATGTCCCAGCAAATTCATGAAGTACCTGAACACAAAACTCATCATGATTTCCCAAGAAATCCCCAACAAGGTTTTTATCGAGTCCTGATGTGTACCGGAAGAAACATGCAACACTCTGAGGATCAAGCTTATCTGGTAATAGATGGGTCCCTTGCAGAAATTCTAAGCCTTTCTTTGGATCTCGATTGAAATGATCAGCACCAATCATCAACCTTCTCTTGATGTACTTTCTACGTCTCACATACCTAACCCAATGATCAGGATTGGAGTAGTCCTCACACTTGACTGTCCAGAATGGAGTATATTCTTCAAGCTCTAATGGTGCTTGCTCTGGATTTGTAGATGCATTGTTTATCCTATCAGCCATTCCCTGAATGACTGCAATTATACCATCCAAAGCAAGAATGTGCATTGCAGACAAAGGACAGTTTACTGGGAATGCACTCTTTGACAATAGGTTAGCAAGATCTTCAAACACATTGCCGCATGTTATATCACAATCCAAATTAGCATACATTTCTGCCATGAAATCCTTTTGTCTGCAAAAATCTACCAGAGCCTCCATTGCGACCTCCTGCTGTTGGTAGGAGGCTCCATGTCTATTTTTAGCAAGCCTCAGTATTACACATGAGAAAAAAGCTTCAAGCTGCAGCTTGAGTTCCGAGCGCAAATGTTGGTAAAGGTTCAATACAATGCTACACACCATTGATATAATTAAAGGGCTCATTGATAGACCAAACTGCATTAAATTACGAAAAAGTTCATCCTGCACCAAAGCCAACAGCTTTGGGTGTCCTCCAATTGAAGGTCCACCCAATTCTATAGCAGAATTAATCAATCCCAGTGCAAACAGAGGCATGTCTTCCTCATAAGCTATAGGATTTGATCTAGGACCCATCTCGATATGCTCAGAAATATTTAATAGAGAACAAAGAAAATGGAATATCTCCACTATGCAGGGAACTCCATAAGGACCTGTCATCAAGTGAAGACCATTGCTACCCATGGCCGTCACAACATTTTCGTCAACAGAGCGAGCTGCTGCTGGGGCATCGTTAAAGAAACTTCCATTTCCATTTTCTACCTTCTTAATCCCAAAAGCAAGATCCTTGTCAAGCCCACCTACCTGCACAAAAACATCAGTTTGATATATTAACAGAAAAAATTGTAGTCAACTGACAGGTTTTGAACAGATACCTCTGATTTTGCAATTGCCCCAACCTCATTAGGCGGTAATTGCTCTTCAACATGTTGCAAGTGAGAGAATATACATCTAACCAACTCATGCATTGTGTGGCGAGAAATTCTCTGCAGCAATTCACCCTTACTTCCTGCTTGATGGACCACACGAAAACAAGTGTTCACTATGGTACATACATGCTGATTACTCAACACCACAGATGCCTTGCTCTTCATGCATGCCAGTAGCACTTGAAGTATCTTCATCAATACAACCTCCTCAGATGCAGGATCAGTCACTTCAAACCGGCAACTAGTCACACAATCCACAATCAGCTGCATAGCCTTATCTATGTTCACAGTACTAAGAACAAGTACGTCAAGGGTCAAAATCTTGTAAACAGAGGACAGTGCTACCCCTGTGATTGGTGCACCAGTTTCATCAGATCGAATCACATCCAAAAATGGCTGAAGGTAAATAAAAGGATTGATAGTGTGCCATCGGTCCCCCCAAGAAAACATCTGCTTTCGAAGAGTCTTCAGAGATTGGATGAGAGAATGCTCGAGCTGGTCGTCACCAACCATATAGTGACCTCCCCACCGTACATTTCTCCTCATAACAGCCAATACAGCACCAACTTCAGAATTAATCATGCATGCTAATGCAGCTCTGTTGACTGTGCCTTCATGGTCTTCAAGCACTTCTTCTTTGATTGCCTCAATACCAGGCTGCAATCTTACATGTCCCATCTTTGTAGTAATCAAGGTGCAATGTTAACGATTGTAAGTCTTGCACAGCACTGAAGAGGAACGGCACAACAACTACAAAGCATGCAAGACCATCCAGATTATGACAGAAGAAGATAATTTCTCCCAGATAGTCCTATGACACTTGTGAAGCCTTTGGGAGCTGGAGAAACTCTAAACTATGCAAAATAATGAAAACTTAGAGGTCAAAACATTCAATGAACTAAATTTTACGATCTTGAAATTTTTGAATGATGTGTTAACATTCTTTGACAATCTATCTTTTAAATCACCAATGATTTTTTCATGTTCTTGGAAGCCATTGAAACTATTACAATGTCTCATGGTTAGGGGTAGACACGGTTCGATTTGAGACAAAACTACAAACCAAACCATATAATTCGGATTGAACAATTTTCAAACCGAATCAAATCATTTTATCTATTGAAACCAAACCAAATCGAACTATTCAAAATAGATTTGGTTTGGTTCGATTTATGGTTTAACCATTTAATAAAACATATAGGAAAAAAAATAAAATGTTGATAGTAAAAAATGAAAGAATATAACTACATATGAGATAAAATGACAATAACCACATCTATTACTGCGAAATTTAAATAGAAATCATGATTCCTAGTAATATGAAATTTTCATGTATCATGTTATGATAGAATTACAATAGTGAAGCTTATCGACTGTAAGAATCAAATGTAAAACAGTCTGGTAAAAGATACATAAGAATGACCAAAAACGTTTTTATTTGACTTCTAATAACAATCAGTTAAAAAAACAACCTAGTAAAAGATACATAAGAATGACTATGATTCGAGTCATGTTTCTAAAAGATACATAATTATATTCTTTTAAATATTTAATATATATATTAACATATATAGCTTATTTTGGGTTCGATTCGATTCGGTTTGGTTAAACCGTCCTTGAAACAACAAACCGAACCACGAAGATATTTCAAGTCAAACCAAATCACTGAATTTGAAAAATCGAACCGAACCACTAAAAATGGTTTGGTTCAGTTAACCGGTTTGGACGATTTGGGTGCCCCCCTACTCATGGCATGGAATTACAGGCCAAGAATCACAAGTAATAAAAATAAACATGCATCAACAACCGTTCAATATATTTAAAACAATGAAATTTACTATAATGGACAATAATCAATGTTATGCAATGCCCACTATAAACACATTACTGCCTCCATATTGCAGCTAAAAATATGATTTAGATCACTTATGCAAATAAAATATCAAATAAAGCGACAAGCTTTCATGTATTAAGTGGAGTTTTTCTTGTTATTACTATGTTCTATTTAGTGGTTAAATTTGTTTTGTTTCTTTCGCTCCTTTTTGTAGCAAATAATTTTAAATGATTTATAATGTCATGAGGGAGGAAAGGAGATTAAATTTTATAGGTTTTTAGATGATATGTAGTGTACATTAGTAGGTCTTAGTTTAGCTCTAAATTATAAACTCTGCTGAAGGTTACTAAATAAAGTCCAACTTAAGAACAAAATTAAAAAGGAATCTTCCACTGCAAATTTGGACACTTTGGATCCAAAAACATTAACAATTATACACTTACAATAAAAACACTATCCTTGATAAAGAAAACTTGAGTATATGGCTAAGCGCCATCCCAAATTTCTAAAGCAAACCGACAAGTCTTAAGTTTAGCTTCATTAATAACAAATGAAGCAGGACTTCACAAGGAGGCTAACAAATGCTACTCTATTCTAATGCAAAAGAGCATCTACCACCCTGATGCATTTGTTAATCAAATCCTTCAAGACTAACATGCAATCAATGCCCAAACAAAGCGCTGTTTCAAAATTATAATTGTATTTCAAGCATTGCAATTCAACGCTTACAAGTGACAGGACATCTTTATGGATAATCAAGAGAAGAGCAGGATCTCTACCAGACTACCACCATCGGATGGGATGCCCTCTCACGCTACTCATCAGAAACTGTCAACCAGTGTCGCTGACAACACCCATTTCCCCGTCACCTCTAACTTCTCTTCTTTTCACACTAATCTCCCAGATTCTCCTATCTTCACCCGGAATACTCTTTTACGAGACACAACCAAACTCCAGCACCACCAAACAAACCTAGCTCCAGTCTAGCTTCTAACAAGATTGTCTTTCCATTTTCCCATTAACATTGCATAAACATCATCGCACCCTTGACTCTGCCATGTTTTGGACATTAATGCCCTTACCATTGCAATTATCCTATCCCTATCTCCTTCCCTCCTCCGAAAGTCCTTGCTGTTCTTCAGCTTCTACATCCGCAGTCCTAAGAAAAAACAAGGGGGGTAGTACTAAACAAACAAGTCACATGTCCAACCCCAATCACCAGAACTTGCAATTGTAGGAACAAACAAGAAGGGGAGATGGGTCGTACTTTTACAATTTGGCCGAGATCCGGAGGTGGAGAGGGGTTGTGCAGTGCAGGCAACCTCCGCGTGGGAGAATAGGTAGGTAGATCAGATCTGGTCTGATCTTGAGCAGCCCGACGGCGGAAGGCGGTGGGTCGAGGCCGTGAGTGGCTGGAGAAGTGGGGGAGGAAAGAAGAGAAGGAGATAGGGAGATGACCAGATGTGGTCTTGGTCTTCCGGCCCGGTCTTTTACTTCCGCCCTTCTTTCTTCTTTTCCGAAGATGGTTTAAAGCTTTTTACGAAGATGGTTGAGTTGGTGTTAGACCTTTCACCAACAGTTAACTCGACAAAGTTAAATAAGAATCCTGGATGTCAGAACATGTCCCAAGAGCACATCCGAATTCAAGATCTTTGTACTTGACCTTGCTAGGTGCACCACGGGTCACATTGCACGGCTTGGTCAGGTTCAACCAGAGAGATTGAGGCTGGAAAGTTTTGGATTGCTAAGTTAGTTGAGGTCAAATAACTCAAGGATCTACGAGTAGTAAAAATGTAGAGAAGGTTATAGAACGTCGATAGGTCGACATAGTCTTTTTGATGCTTATGTTAGCTCGAGAGCAAGAACTGGTTTAAATGCTTAGAATTGCTAAGTTTGCGCATCTTAAGAGTTAAACTAGTATTTATAGGGATGGGGTTCTCTGTGTCTTATTGATAATGTCTTTGTCTGTTAAGATTTAAACATGTGACAAGTCAAGGAGCAAGATACATCCGTTGATATGACTTGATGGGTCCCAGAGACATAATGGTGGACACTCCACCCGCTATGCTACCCAAGCAAGCTGAGCAAGTCCTCTTGGCAAGCTGATCACCATTGCTCTGCTCACTAAGCTATTCGAGCAAGTTGAGTAGATTGCCATGCTCTACTCAGTGAGCTATCTGAGCAGGCTGAGCTATCGAGCAAACTCACTTCTAGGGTATTTGTGCCTTCTTCTATTTGATGTTAAGATTGTTGGGTCAAGATTCAACATCCTTATCAAGAGTCTCTCACTTCGTAAAGTGAGTTGAAGGGTCACTTTGTGAAGTAGTGATGTGATTTTGATGCTCATACTCAAACTTGGAGTTGTCCTTCATTGAAGACACTAGTTGATCTTGCTTGGTCTATTCTGTAAAATTGATACATTGGATGAACTCCGGTTCTATCTATTCCAAGTGGCACTCTCAGTGCTCGATAGTATTCCTCTAGTGACTTTGTTCTTTTTGTTTATAGTGTTCTTATTATCTGTGATTTGGAGTGTTTAGGCTTTCTCGTTTTATGTTGAAGGCTCAAGGGGTTATGGGCTCATAGTTTGGAGAGTCGTCAATAGAGGACTTCTGCTCGAGGAGATCTGTCAAGCCGTACTTCTCCACCTACTGAGAACTATTTTGCTCAAGGGGATCTTCTGAGCTATAGTTTTCCGTTGATCGAGGACTTTACGTGCTTGGATCTTGTTGCATCACGACTTAGGATTTTCACTCGGGGGGAGTTGTAGATCTCCGCTAACTGAGAATTCTGTTCAAGGGGCTCTTCTAGGTCGTAGCTCTCTGCCTACAGAGGACTTCTGCACGGGGTAGTTTTTTTAAGCTGTAGCTCTCCACCTTCTGAGGACTTCTGCTCGGGAAGTTCTTCCGAGCCGTAATTGTTTACCTAGTGAGGACTTCTACTAGGGGGTTCTTTCAAGTTGTAACTCTTCGCCTTCCGAGAATTTCTACTTAGGGGATTCTTTCAAACCGTAGCTTTCTGCTTAACGAGAACTTTTGCTTAGGGAGTTCTTCTAGACCTTAACTCTCCACATACCGAGGACTTTTTCTTAGGGGATTCTTCCGAGTCATAGCTCTCCACCAACTGAGGACTTCTGCTCGAGGGGTTCTTCCAAGTCATAACTCTCCGCTTACCAAAGACTTTATATGCTCAGATCTTGTCACAGCATGACGTAGGATTTGAGGCAACAGGTTAATATAATTGGATTTGAGTTCAAAATTATAACCATTGGTATGTGGAAATCTAATGTAAGATAGTCGTGCAATTCTTACTGGGTAACATCAGACTTCTAAGGTTAGAGGTCGATTGTGTACTTTATCGGTTGTTTTAAATTTTTTAGGTTCAACACGGGTTAGATGATGTGTTGAATTATGAATCCACACGCGCATGTACAAGTGAAACTCTTTCTTTTTTAAATTTTCTCTTTTTTTAATGAAATAGAATAACAAAATGCAATGAAAATAGAAAAAAGAAAATATAAGAAAATGAGAACCAAATAGATGAGAGGATTAAAGATAAAAAGAAAGATGCCTAATCTAATCTAATCACATAAGTCACATAGATTCTAATTCTATGATTGACCTAAAGTTTAGACAATTCCAAACTTCTGAGTCAAACGTCAAGATCCTTAGTTCAAAATTTCTCAAATGGTGTTAGCCAGATCAGTGGAGAAAAGTGGGAGGCTCTGTGTATATAAGCATAGACTTAATTAAATAACTACTTTACCTTTTAAGAAGTTGGGCCTCTTAAACCTTTTTTCTTAGATACTAATAGGGAGTAATAATTTTACATTAAATTCTCTCTGGGATTTACTTGTTCTATTGAGTTCGAGCCCTAGGGACTATTGTCTACTTGATTTTAATGAAAGCATAGGTCAATGCTTGATGTTTTCTTTTGTTGTTTGTGGGCTAAATAAGGATGACGAAATCTCTACTTTATCTTGTATTATACGTTTTGTCTTTGAGTATTTTGAAATGATATGCAACAAACAATTATGCTCAGATAAGTTGTTCTTCCTACTAACTATATACTCTAAAAGGCTAGAAATTAAGTAGTAGAATAGGTACTTGTTCCTCCAACAATCTTAAAAACAAATTAATAAAAATAGAGACCCTACTCTAACTACAAGCTTAGATGATGAATACCCTAAAAAATAGATTTTTATCTTGTTATGAAATATTTTATTTGATTCAAGTTTAGGCTTTATTTTAAATTAGTGATCAAGAACAAAAATCTTAGCAAAATAGTTTAGGGTTGATTTTTATCAACCATAGAACAAGATTCTAGAAATATCCAAAAATTCATTGGAGTTGATTTTTTTCTTTTTGTTTCTGACTTGTAAAGACACATGGAATTCACTTAAATGGTAATTGGATGCTTGGGAGGCGTTCCTATCTCCGGGAAAATGGCAAGCTTTGCTCTACCTCTCTTCTAGATCTCCAATTGTGATTCTTGAGAAAAACAAAATGAAGTCAATGTCCTTATTTATTTATTATTTTTAAAAACAAAAAATGAAAAAATAAAAATAAAAATAATTGATAATCAACAATTGTTTGAAAACGCTAGTTTTCGACAATGACGTCAAAAATTTGATGTGTTTATTTAATTAATCGCAAGTGTATGACGTACAAGGTAACATATCGACATGTACAGATCGATCCCACAGAGAAAAGAGTTTCAAAAACAAAAATTAACTATTAATTATTGAAGGAATGAAAGAAAGATTTAATGCTATCCAAAGAAATAAACAAATAACTACTCAAACTTTGGAGAGAAATCAAATTAATTAAAACCTTGGATATTGAATCCATTTACGTGAATTTGATAATGCATGATCATATTTATTCTCGTCCTCTCTATTGATTTAAATAATTTAATTCAATATTTTTTATCTTAACAAACATAAACCATATGCAATGCATTATAGAATATCAAGTCAAGGAATAAAAACACACAAACCAAATTAAATCAAATGATATATGATGGAACTGTGATTGTAAACACAATTCCCAAATAAATCTTCCTTAAACATAAACTAAAAAGATGAATTCAATGTTAGTTTATCAAAATTTATAGATTTTATGATTGATTTATGCAATATACATTTAGCCCACATAATCATGGTAATAAACACAAAGAGAAAGAAAAAGACACGATCACACATCCCAATTCATATGAATTTCATTTTTACCCTAGAACTAATGATTTAGCTAAGCATGATAACGAAAAACATCATAATAAAAAATGTAGACAAAGAAGTGCAAGACGTAATTAAGAAGAAAAAATGAACTTATATTAATAAAAAACTAAGATTATACTAGAGAAATTTGAAGATCTTCCAAAACAAATGAGGAAAGTCTAAGACTAAAGGGTGGAAGATGATCCCATAGATCTACACAAGGGATCCTTTTATAGATTTACAAAAACTTGCTTACATTGGAAATAAATTCGAGTATAAATTTTAATTTTAAATACAAGATATTTACAATTGAAAATTATAACTACCACATATTGAGTCAAAAATATTATGTTCTGACGCCTGGGAGGCACTGGATGTGCATTTGGGCGCTTGGGAGGCTTCTACGTTAGCTAAGATGAGCTCTAACTTGGTCAATTCGTTAGCTGATATTATTCTCAGTATCGATGCATGTGGAAAATGTGTATTTGATTTCTTGACGTAGCTCTAGATATTTTTGTTCAATTTTTTTCTTTCTACTTCAAAAATATCTTTGAATGAATTTGAATTTCTTTTTAGCTTTTATTCTTTTTTCTTCTTTCTTTTTTTCCAATTCTTTTCAAGTTCTTGCAAAATTTACAAAAAACACTTCAAGTAACATTATTTATATACAAAATAGATAAATATAGGACATGAAATATGTAACAATAATGTACTCATCAAAAGGCCTCTAATGGTTGTTTATGTCAGGATATGGTGTGATGCAACCTACAAAAAAGTACAAGGGAGTGCATAAAATAGGGTATCTACACTTGGCAACTAACATATGTAGAAATATTGATGTAATATATCAATTTAAAGATCACGAAGTTCACTTTACAACAAGACAAATCTCATGAAAATCCATTATTCTGAGCTCAAGTTATATCCAAAACAAGACATAGATATCATTTTGGAAATCAAGAGTACAATAGAAATCTATTACACTAATTCATGCATTTAAGGTATCAAATACATCCAGAAAAATTTATACAATATACTAAATTCAAGATCATAGAATTATCTATTCAGCACATCTAGAATCACTGATGTTCGATAATCATAACTCAAGATATGATCAACTAAAGGTTGTAAGGTCACAAAGCAACTAAGTTACCACAAGTAAACCTAAGATCGTGAAACCGTCATTTAATTCATCAAATCAAGTCTAAACCATGTTCTTAAATTCAAGTACTCTTAAGAATTTCAACATGTAACTTTGAATTTTATGATTAAATTCCTAAATCATGATCTTTATAAGAGTGTGTACCTTGTGTCCAATGCACATGAACCCAATACAATCATCAGTAGTCCAAGCTTGTCGGAGCTCTGTCCATTTTGCAAAACTTCCGACTAGAGAGCTCTTTCACTGATTGATCCTCATCTCCAATGACTTCCAAGACACCCCAATCGTAATCATAAATTAGCAACATGAAAGGTAAGGGGAAGCGAGAACCAACATGCAGCCACCACCAAACTTACCTCCTCCTCAACACCACCTTCGGCTACCCAAATGGGTTGGAATTGTCGCTTGAGCTCGTTAGACTGTTGGAGAGCCTCACCAACACCTCCAGTCGAGTATGCAAGTTTGAGCACAACAGTAGAGCCCTCTTCCTTCTCATGTTCTCTCCCTCTCTTCCTTTCCTCTCATTCTTATTTCCTTTCTCCTATAAAGGGCGACTGGTACAACATTTTATATAAATCCTTTAAGTTCTTGAGTAAGTGACAGGTGGTAGCACACTTATTCCAATTAATCATTAGATCTCACTAATCATGAATATCATCTTCCTTAATCAATCACACTTTCAAAAGATGCTACATAAAATACTAAACTCTCAATAAATCCTCCTCTAGTTGGTCGCCAAACAATCGAGTGACCACACACACAAGTTGCTGTCGAAGGACCAAGCAACCACACAGAAGTTGTTGCGGAACGACCGAGCGACCATACATAAGTTGTTGTCGAATGATTGAGTGACCATACACACAAGTCGCTATTGAACGACCAAGCGACCACATACAAAACTCAGGCGCATTATTAAAACGCATTGTGACCATGCTGTGCACGAGGGAGAACCGATAGGGCTACTGCGGGAAGTGGTGAGTCTGAGGTAAGGGACACTCGACTCAAAAACACTGAAAACCCCGTGAAAACAAAACAAATGGATAAGGAGAGTCGCCACCTATTCTATTTAACCAAAAGACGAGGAAACCGAAGAGAATGTGATGCAATGTAAAATGAACAAACAAAACAAACAAAAAAGAAATGACTTCAATGCCAATGGATGACACATAGGTCATTGCGGGCAGAGAAACAAGTAAAAACTCCTATTACGTATGGGGAAGGTGTTAGACACCCCCGTATGCCCGATGAATCAGTTTTTCTACGCTTTTCCGCTCGTATGTGTGGCAAATGCGAATGTATGCTTGTTTGTGTCTAAGATAGATGTGTGCTTCATGGCATGCAAAAACAAACGAAATGCAAGAGGTAAAAAGCCATGCAACCTGATGCTCAGTCACGCTATATGAGTTTTAGACCAACGGTCCACAAGAACTCGACACAATAAACATTCTTGCACTAGAGATGAATGCGAGAAATCCAAGAGAAACACGATGGAAAACGATGTGTGTGATGTTCGGGACATTATGTTAGCATGAATGTTATTTACTGTACGCTCTTAGGCGATATGCAACATGCGATGCATGAAATTTGGTTCGGAACATGATATAGGCGATTATGCTAGTCCCTGTACGCCCTTGGGCGATATGCAATATGAAATGCATGAATGTCATTGATGTATGCCCGAATGGGCACAATGTTTAATGCTATGCGGATGCAGCTAAAACGAGGAAAACGCCGATCAAACCTTATTAAATCAAATCAACTTGAACACTTGTAAATCAAGGGCAAGGTACGCTCAAACAGATAGTATGCAAGGCTATGCAGAGGTTTATGCAAAATGTCACATCATCGAACAAACAAGTCAAATAGTGCGGTTCTCTGTCGTCGCCGACATGTGCGGTGTCAGATCTCGTTGCCACCTTATTAAGCGACGAGGGACGTCGTCGCTTAGTTTGGTGGCACGTGCCTCAAATTGATCTGGTGGGTTAGATCTATCCTAGACAGATCAGACATCAAACAAGTCTAATTAAGTAATCAAGTTTTAGAGAAAACACCACTTTTAAGAGATTCAGATATTTATTTAATGAATTGATTAATCTGTGCTCGTTCAATCATGATTCCTATGGCAGGGGTGAAACATGTTTCAGGAGTTCTAGGGTCACTCAATAGGATTTGGGCTCTTTGGTATCACTCTTTGACCTTCGTTAGGGTCCACCAAGAAGGCCAAGGCTGCGGGTTTGTCTCTCTAAAGAGGGACCCGCAACCTAGGATTCTGTCCTTAAGGGTCAGTCCTAGCAAACCACAAAGCGATAAATAAACACCAAACAACAAGATGTTAAGTTTCTAGTAGGGTTTAATACAGACTTAGGGAGAAAGGTGAAGTTTGAAACAAACCCCTAAGACACCTAAGGCTCCTTGACCTGGTAATCACAACCGAGGTAGAGTATGGGTAGGCGACTTGCACAGACCTGGGTTCGCTCTATTCGGTCGGTCAAACCAGATTGAGAAACCTAAGGAACTATAACCTTGCTGTCAAGCAATTAATTTCCACCCTATTGGTGGACAGAAAATAACCTTAGAAATCGTTAAAAAACCGTAATAAACAGTGGATAGTAATATTCTCGATTTTATTTATTTAGATCGCTACTACAGGCGATAAAATCAACACGAGTGTAGACACCCCGATTTTGCAGTCACTTGGCACCAGACTCCTTTAGATGATGCTCTACTAGTCCACACAAGCCCATTTAGGCCCATACTAGTCCACTTTGACCTAATTAAAATTAAAACCAAACAAAACACATTTAAAACATTTAAAATCCGATTAATCAAACGAAGACCCTAATTCAAGTCCAAATTAAATAAAATCCATTTAAAATTCAATTAATCAAACAACAACCCTAATTTAAGTCAAAATTAAGTAAAATCCACTTAAATCCCAATTAATTAAGTGAAAACCCTAAATTAAATCCAAAACCCTAATTAAAACACAAAAACCCTAATTAATTAAACTAAAAACCCTAATTAAAATCCAAAAGCCCTAAATTAAAATTCAAAACCCTAATTAAACCATAAATCCCAATTAAAACACTAAATCCCAAAATTAAAAATCAAATTTAAATCACAAAACCCAATTAAAAAACCTAAAAGCAAAACCCTAAAATCCATAAAAATCCGAAACCAAAAATAAAACAAAAACCTAAAACAATTAAAACCCTAATTTAAGACCAATTAATTGAACCTTAACCATAAATTTAATTAAAGTCATAAAACATAAATAAAAAGCCTAAACTAAAATTACAAAACCCTAATTTAAAACTTAAAATCAAAAACCCAAAATCCATTTAAAAACCTTAAAAACAAAACCTTTAAACAAAATAAACAAAAAAAGCAAAACCCTAAGCCCATTTGCAACCCAATAAGCCCAATACATTCTTAAACTAAAAACCCTTATAAGTCCAAAAATAATTTCGGCGACTTTCCTCTCCGGTGACCCCTGCGATCTTCGACGAGATATCCGGTGATCAATCCTACGAAATCCGGAGCGCATCCTCAGCCTCCCGTGTTCGCCGGACTTGCCTCCTCCGTCACGCACCTCATCTGACGGCACGACCCCTTGAGGAGGAGGATCCACGGTGGAATAGGGTCCTGTCGGAGTTTAAAACCTCCTCACTGCTGACAGATGAAAGGATCATAAAGCCTCTCCTCCAGCGTGCAAAAACCCTCTCCTCTTGACACCCAAAACACTAGAAGATCCAGCCCCATTGTCCAGAGCCACCAACCCTTTTTCGCAGCCCAGAGCCTACAGCCAGAGTGTCACCGGAGCACGCCGTCGTCAACCCGTCTCGCTGGAGAAGACACCCCACACACCAGGTACTCTTCTCCCCCCTCTATTTCAATTCAGGCTTGCCCCTTAGGTCCCTTTAGGCCCCATGGATCGTGCCACCGCAGAGCAACACCTCCTATGAGCCGTCGATCCAATCTCCAGTGGTGGGTTCACCACCACCAGTGAGGCCCTTGGCCTCTGGATCGAGGAGAGGCCTTCTGGGCCGCTCCTCCTTCTCCCTCCTCCTCCTCTCAGAGTGCCCTTGGTCCGGAGAAGACCCTCTGGCCTCTCGTGGACCCGCTGCCCTGCTGCCGTCGCCCCTGCCCCATCGCCGTTGATCGCCTTGAAGGGTGCACCCGAGTACACCAGTCGCCCTCGCTCCGCGCCGAGCACCTCCGCACTGCCACGCCACCGCCTGGACCACCGTAGCCCCCCGACGACTCGCCGTTGCCATCGCCTCCCACGTAGAGGCGGGAGGAATGCCTCGGGCCTCCTTGGACCTCGCCGCTGCCTCCCGAAGCTCCACCGAGGTTCACTGAAGCCTCCCTAGCTATCGCCGCGCCGCTCCAGCCACTGGGTCACCTCCACGCCGCGCCGTCACCTTCCCCAGTGTTGACAGAACACCTCGTCAGAGCTCGAGGTGGGGGGAGAGCCTCAGACCACCCCAGCCCCTTCCGATATGCCGGAGAGCGCCGCCGAGCCTCGCTTTAGCCACTAGGACCATCGCTCCTCCCCCTCCGCTGCTGAGCCATCGCTAGATTGTCGCCGGAACGCTCGCCGAATGAGGAACGCCGGTGAGCCTCTGGTGATCTTCGAAGGGAAGTTGTTTAGGTCCAGGCCCCATACTTTTAGGTTATTATTATTAGGTCCTTAGTTTATTACAGTTAAGTCCTTTTCATTACATTTAGGTCCTATTTTTTTATATGTTAGCCCCTATAGTTTTAAAATACTTTTTGTTCTTTTATTTTCTCTGTGAAATTTGCACATAATTCCCTACTGTAACCATGCCAATGGGGGTGGCCACAAATGGGTGATATGTGTGCCAAAAGCGGCAAAGCCACGGCAAAATGAAAAGGGGGAAAAAAAAATATATGCAAAAATATAGGAGTCGCCACCTAGTCTATTATGGAAGACGAGGAAAACCATAAAGACATGAAAAAAATCATGCAAACAAATAAAAAGGGGCTGCGCAAACCAGAAATGTGGGTAAAGATCCTTGTTACGTACGAGTAAGGTGTTAGGCACCCTCGTACGCCCGACGAATCGGTCTTCTGATGATTTCTCTTTTGCAAATGAAGTGTCGGCTTTCCAGCCTTTTGCTATACGCTTGAGGGCGATATGCCATGCCATGCAAATGTTTGTGGTGTCTAGAGTATGGGTGCATGATGTGTAGGGGTGTGTCCTGATGTTCAGAAATATCGCTCGTGTGCCAGGCCAAGAGTTGATGCAAGAATATTGCATAATAAGATCAGGGATCTAATATCTTGAGCGATTTATCATCCTTGCTTACTATATGCCTAAATGCAAGCTAAGATGCAGGAAAACTGCT
>JAMKQA010248969.1:0-10301 GCA_024699735.1 Posidonia australis | reverse complement strand
TTGGAAAGTACCGTCTGAAATATGTAGAAGAGTATATTCATGCCGTCTGTGCATGTATATATAATGTAATACATTTTTATAGTTTGTTTTGTTTAAGCAACAGAGACACCCTCATATAGCTTATTTTTGGCAATAGGAATCTTACAGAGCTAGCCCTCTTATACTGCCAAAGAATTGGCAACAATGCCCTCCTTGAAGTTGGCAGAGGCTGTAAGCAGCTGCAAGCACTTCATCTGGTAGATTGTTCAAGTATCAGTGATGATGCAATATGTTGTATCGCCCAAGGTTGCAAAAAGTTGAAGAAGTTACATATTCGTCGTTGCTATGAGGTGAAGATTCAGTTGCATTATTCTTGATCTTTAGAAGCTCTTATCCTTGCCTCCTCTTCTATCGGGTTTACTTCTCAATCTATTATTACTATATTATCTTTTTTGGATGCCATTGTGGCCTTTATTTTCAATCTTTATGGTGGTGATCATGTAAACAAATTCATGACAAAAATTATCCTCTCAAAGCTATATTTCCTATGGTAGTTGTATGATCCTGAGTGACACCAAAAGGCTGTCTGGCATCCACCGTTCTCATGTGTTTGCTGATATAACCTTATCTTCTAATGATGTGTTGTTTTGTCTCTTTCAGATTGGAAACAAAGGTATTATATCTATTGGGGAGAATTGTAGATTTCTTACAGATTTAAGCCTTCGATTCTGTGATAGGTAAAATTCCCATAGTAATTAGTTTCTTTCTCATGACTTGCTATTTCTTTGACGTTAAAATGTCTATCGTTTCCATATTTTATTGAACTAAAAAGCTCTTTTTTATTTTTGTTTTTTGATACGTAGAACTAGTTGTTTCCATTTCTCTAGGGAAGTAAGTAATGAATATTTTGAATTTTTTTCATTAATTTTGACTTGTAAAAGATTCTTTATGTTAAATGTTTAGAGTATGCTAATATAGTTCCTTAGACATCAACATTAGAGGGAAAGGTTCTAATGATAATGTATTAATTAAAAGAATAAGTCTTTATTAAATTTACATGATCCGTAGAGGAAAGGAATATAAGAATATTCCACATAGTGTACCATGCTACCACAGCGTATGATATGGCCAAGGAACTATAAATTAATAAAATTTTCCTTATTTAGTGATGTGGATGGTTAAGTAGTCAGGTTATTTTGTTATTTAGTGTAGGGTTATTTATGTATTTTGTTATTTAAAATTTGTAATTGGTTATCCTTTATAAGGGGAACCAACATTCTATAGACAGTTTTGATTATGATATGAAATTATTGATATTTGATATTCTCGAGTTGAGATTGGAGTCTCTCTTGTTTGGGAATCTAGTATGATTTCCTTGAAGATTGGATTAGAGTTCATATTGATTTCCTTGAAGATTGGATTAGAGTTCATATTGATTATCTTGAATAGGATTGCAGGAGATGGGTTATGGTTCTGATGCTTCCTTTTCTCTCAAGAAGCTCCTCAGAATTAAGGAGGGCACGGGAGTGCTGGCAGACCTGCATGGCAACGACGATGATGTTGCAGGGGTTCCAGTGGTGATGATGATGCATGACAATCGGGTTCCGATCTTTGAAGGATGGATCGGATTTTGTTCTTATACCAATTGTTGTGAGACAATAAACGAAAGATTGCACTAGATCCCTGAGAGAGATTCCAATCTGTATTTAAGAATAACCTAGAATAATGATTTCAAATCATAATCAAAATTGTCTACAATAGGATGTTTGTTCCCCTTATAAAGGATAACTAATTATAAATTTTAAATAACAAAAGACATAAATAACCCTACACTAAATAACAAGATAAACTATCCACATCATTTTGTAGTTTCAAGCATCCCGTATTATGATATAGCCATATAGGCATTGTTTGTTGCCTACGGTGGCTTTTTCTTTCTGGAAATGGAAGCCTTATTAACCATTTTTTTCTATGATGGTTCTTGGGATGTAGATATTGTCTTTTAGAACTAGGCATTTTTATGGCATTTAAATTCAATTGTAGTTTTTTTATTAGTGTCACCAAGTCTGTCACGGTGACCGTCCCATAAACATGGTGATATTATGTTCAACACTTTCGTTCTGGTTGAATTAGGATAAAAATAATGCATTATCTTTTGTGTTGTTAGCTCCTTCTGTGCATATCTACTCTTTTTTTCATATTAATTGTTAGTTTAAATTCCGTTCGTATATCTTAGCTATAGGAATCTCATATTAGCATTTGTGGGGCAAAAAAAATCATATTAGCATTTTTAACTGATTATTATGTACAAAGCCCCATTCATCAATTTTCCTCCTTGGAGTTGCCTAGAACTTCGTGAACAGTTTTTATAGAGGATACTGAGATAACAATCAATAGAGAATATCGCCGAAAAACTCAATCATTGGAGTGCCCTTTAGTTCTTGTCATTTGTGTTCCCTTGGTGGGGGCCTTACTGTGTGATGAAAGAATGAGAGTATGGGTTTAATCACAATCTGCAGTCTTACCAGCATGAATAGTCCAATTACTTCTGCATTTTCTGGAGGTTCATCTGGTGCGCATTTTCAACATCTTTTGAAACCATTGTTTTCTTTCAACAAATTTGTGCATTTTCTGTCAAATTTACTGACCCAAAGAATGTTAGTATCTTACAGGTGAACATTTCCTATTCCATCACTTTCTCATCTGGTTCTGTTGAAGTGATAGAACTTTTATATAATTATATCTCTCAGTTATCAAGACCTTTTTGATGGTCAACTAATAATATATTTCCTAATCTTCCTTGCATTATTGCATTTGTTTTTCTCTTAGTCTTGCAAGTTCAGCTGCGGCTAAGGTATCAGTACATCACTATGTTGCAATTAAGGTCAGAGAGGTGTTCCAAAAATGGGTTACTTCCTGCCTCTAAACTCTCAAAAATTGCAAAATATACCAATAAAAGTATGAAGTTCTCCAAAATCCAGATGTCAATATTGAAGAAGCCTTCAGTCCATACAATTGTTTGGGTGATCGGTTCACTCATAAACTTGGGGTGTCCAGCACGTGATACATCCGATAATCTAATGATCTTTGTTGGCACTCTTAAGAGAGCTGCAACACTAACACGAGAATAGGCTTACTAGGGAAGTTCAAAGACCCAAGAATTTCATCTTGGCCCTTTTGAAAAGTATTAGCCACTTCATTGAAACTTCGCATGTTATATCTTATTAGTATTGAATATATTTCGTCTTCATCTTGACTTGATTGAATGTTGTAGAATATGATTTCAATTGTTCTCTTATTGAAGTGGCCAATTTTTCTAGTGACCATGTGTATGGTTCATTTCAGTTTTCATTTACCTATTATCATGTAATTCTTGTTAGAAAATAATCCCATGTTGGGAAATTAAAAGATCTTGATGGGTTTATGTAATCCTGGACCACTAATGCTAGATACTTATAAGTTTCCTGACTTTTAGGGTTGGTGATGAAGCTTTAATAGCTATTGGCCAGAATTGCTCACTTCAACTTCTGAATGTCAGCGGATGCCATCAAATTGGTGACAGTGGATTGACAGCTATTGCTAGGGGCTGCCCCGAGCTTGCTTATCTTGATGCCAGCGTTCTTCAGGTCTGTCTCTCCTTTCATTCTTCCATGATTTTTAACAGCATAGTAGCTATTGCATACCAATCATCGTAGTGGTAAAAGATACACCAACGTTCTTGTTCTGCAAATCAATCAAGACACGTTCATTTCCTTGACGGTTCAAATATTGCGTTTTATTTATAGAATCTGGGAGATGTTGCATTGACCGAATTGGGTGATGGCTGCCGCTTACTGAAGGACGTAGTGTTATCACACTGTCAGCAGATAACCGATACTGGCTTGGCTCATCTTGTTAGAGGATGTACTCGTCTTGAGACTTGCCACATGGTTTATTGTCCGCGTATTACTGCGGCAGGAGTGGCTACTGTTGTTTCGAGTTGTGCCAACATAAAGAAGGTCCTTGTTGAGAGGTGGAAGGTCAGCGAGAGGACAAAGCGAAGGGCGGGGTCGGTCTTGTCTTTCCTATGTGTGGATCTCTAGGTCTGACCCTGTTAACCCATATTTATTGAAAATCCATCAGAAAGATTTTTTGTTTCTAGACAGACTGACATATTTGGGTGAGGAGAAACGAGTCAAGAAGCCGAAACTACCGGTGTCCATCTTGTCGTATGCTAGTCTTGTCTGATACGTGTTACAGTGTGAAGTTTATTTATTTGTAGGGTTTGCTGTAATAATGTATTCGTTCACAAGGGATGAAGGGATGTTAGGCCAATGTTCGTAGGTATAGACATGTATTTTTTTATAGGTTTCGTTAGAGAGAAACTGGAAAACAAAGTATATTATACTTGAAGAGCGACAGTTGTGATACGTGTAACCAAGATTCTGACTACTAATAAATGTGTCAGATTGTCGGAATGTGAGAATATACGTTGATAAAGGAACAGTATTTGTTCTTTCATGATCTTTGTGTTCCTTGTGTATTTGATTAGTATGCTTAAGGTCCGTGGATCATTTTGTTCATTTCATTTCTTTTAATAATATGCCGTCACGGCCAACTCTATAAGATTCTACCGAAATCATCCATGGAAGAAATACCTTTTGATTTGAGAGTACCTCTCGAAATTCTATCTGATGTTGGGAAGTAAAATTTATTAGATAAAATTGTGATTAGATCTAGATTCTAGTATGCGAAAACCTTAACTAACACGGAAACCGCAAGTATGTTAAAGAAAAAGACAAAATCTGGTGTTATGGCACCAAATGAACTTGTGTCTCAAAGCAATTTTCTCTTTTTCGTGCATAATCACCTCAGGATACGAATGTGATCACCCCGGCCCATCCTTCGATTTGGCACCCTCTGTCTATCTCTGTATCGTCCAATGAATAATATTGTTTCAGGGGGGTAAACGGTAAGCATGTAACTGAGGCCATAGCTCATGTCATCTATCCAAAATTTTATTTGAAGTTAGTGAACCAAATCATATCCTGATAAGCTTACCTACAAAAATTCTAGTCATCTGTTTTTAAGATAACATTATTATGGACCCATTATTTCTCGCTCTTTCCCGAAAGGAAAACAAAAAAAAGGAATTTTTTGGACCCAAATTTCTCTTCCGCAAGCAGTGGAGCCCAAGACACACCCTTGTTGTACGTCATTCAAAATGTATTTTGAAGGAAAAGGAAACTAATTTACTTTTAGGAAACAGATGCAATCGTACAAGCATCGAATTTGACAGGAAAAGAAAGCTACTACTGTTGCACGGCGAAGTTGAAACTATAATATGCTGCTGTTACTTGCACTCTTCCTACTGCTTAATTTCCACGCCAACATGATCCATTCCCATCCTGAATCCCATGTCAGAAGCAAGAGTTTATAATAAGATCGCATCGCTCTCGCTCTCTCTCTCTTTCACTAGAAGGCAAGATGAAGGAGGTCATTCATCATCAACAACAAAAATCACTTGGTCCATGCCAAAGGCTCTATCTCTTCCTGAGAAACTACCTCACCAGTCAAAGCCTCAAGTCTGTCACCTTAGGTGGCTCTCACTCTGATCGGATGACCAACAATGCCGCTGTTGAACCCCAAGCCAAGCTCTTCCAAAAGGGGGAAAACCCTCAGGACAATCTCACAAGTAGAGATGATCATCATGGACTTACAAGAAGCCAAACACTGCAGGATAGCTCTGGGCTGGGACTAACAGATTTCACACTTGTGATCCCAGTGGAAGATGGTGCAGCAACAAGAATGACAACAGCTTACAGTGGTACTGGTACCGATGTGGATCATAAGGAGGAGAAGGGAGCAAACAAGAATGTGAGTATGAAGGGAAAAGAGGATGGTGTTGTGAGGAGAACGACGACTATAAATGAGAAGTCTCATGCTTTTATACAGAGAAGAAAGGCGTCTCTCCAGGATTATTAACATTAATTGCAGCTCATGCATGCAAACTCTTGTGGAGTTAATGCACATCATCTAGCTAGTCATCCATCCATCCATCCATCAAAATGTTGTTGCTTTTAATTTAGATGTACAGAAGTCAGATGTGATATATATATTTATGTGTACGAGCGCCACGCTAATCGCATATATATATATATATATATATGTATGCAAGAAAATAAATAAAGAAACCTGCTAAGCAAGCCGACACTTGTACTGAAAATCCCATTATGTATGTGGTCGTTTCAACTTGGTTTAAAGAAAAAAGGTAGATATGAGAATGAACTTGCATTATTTTTAGAGATTATTTATTTTGTCAAGAAGTGTTAGCAATCTGGTTCTCCTCACTTTATTTCCTCTCCTCTCCTTTTCCAAGGCACGGGGTATTTGGCTCAAATAATATATTGTCGTCATCACCACATGTGGCTGGCTATATATGCAACCTACAAATTAAGACAACTAGAACCGAGGAGGACCGTAGAAAAAGGAAGAATGGTGTTGGTTTAGGCCATCAGTTTAGGCCTTCCTCTGGAAGAAAATCAACAAGGACGACGACGACGACGACGACGACGATGACGACGACAATAATAATAATAATAACAAGTGAGGGAGAGGTTGGTGATGGTTTGGCGTGAAAGAAAGAAATCTTGTTGTTGTTTAATAAGCAGCAGCATAAGACAGAGAGAGTAGGTAGGTATGAGGAAGCTTTGTCCCAACTTCGAGAGAGAAGACTGCCTTGACACGGTCCTGGAGGTCCCAATCCCAGACGAGATGTTCTCCAGCATGGGCATCACCGGGGGCGGTGGCGGGAGATTGCAGAACATGGCAATGTGGATCAAGTCTCAGCCCCAGGCCACCACTCCTTCCATCTCTGGCCGCCAGACCGAGCTGCAGGTCCTCCTCAACGTCGTCGGATCTCCCCTCATCCCCTGCCCCGTCCCCACCGACCAGGCCATCAGCCGCTCCATTCGGGACTGCTCCATCGTACGTAAATAAATATATGTATAGTAAATATGTATGTATGTATGTTCTTTAATTAATTTAATTTGTCTAATTGCAAGCAAGCATCGACTGCGAAGTACATCGTCCAACAGTACGTGGCGGCTACCGGAGGGCAGGCAGCACTGAACTCGGTGGAGAGTTGGTACGCCATTGGCAAGGTCCGGATGTGCGCATCGGAGTTCCACATGGGTGACGAGATGGTATCGACCAAGGGCCAAGGTGAGGTCGGAGGCTTCGTGCTCTGGCAGAAGAGCCCGGAGCTCTGGTACCTCGAGCTCATCGTCTCCGGCTGCAAGGTGAGTGCTGGGAGCAATGGCAAGCTTGCATGGCGGCAGTCCTCCAGTGAGCAGTCCCACGTCTCCAAAGGTCCTCCGAGGCCCCTCCGCCGCTCCCTCCAGGTACAACCGTACGTACGTTCACAATTATTATTATTATTTTTATTATTTTTTCTTTCATAGTATTAATATAAACATTAGCATCAAATATATCTCTCTTGTGTCGTCAATATACATATATGAACAGGGATTAGATCCCAAGTCGACGGCAAACATGTTCACTGGAGCAGTGTGCATCGGAGAAAAGGTAATCAACAACGAGGACTGCTTCATACTGAAGCTGGAGTCTAATCCGACAACGCTGAAGGCTCGTAGCTGCAACACCTTCGAGATCATCCACCACAACCTGTGGGGTTACTTCAGCCAACGGACGGGACTGCTGATACAGTTTGAGGACTCCCACTTGCTCCGGATGAAGGGCAAGAGGGATGGTAGCATCTTCTGGGAGACCAGCATGGAGTCTGTCATCCACGACTACCAGTACATCGACGGCATCAACATCGCCCATGCAGGGAAAACCAACATCATGCTCTTCCGCTATGGAGAAGGCTCTGCCAGTCACAAGAGGAAGATGGAAGAGGTCTGGACCATCGAGGAGGTCGACTTCAACATCAGGGGGCTCACCATGGACTACTTCCTCCCTCCAGCCGACCTCAAAAAGGACCAACATGGAGATAATCAACTATCATGAACATCAAAACACAACTCTCCTTTTTCTTGGACATTTTTATCTAAACAATTAAGATTAGATGATTATAACAATCACTGTATATGTGAGTGTGTATAGATATCTAATTGCACTAGCAAATGAATCATGCACCACATATGTTAGTTCTGTTGAACATTTGATTAATCGACTTTTAAGTTGGGATTAATTGGATGCATGATACTTGATTAAATAATTATCTTTGTTAATAAGGATTAAATGTCTATCAATAAGTCAAAAACTGTAAATGTAAGAGAGAAAACATTTTGAAAGGAAGTTTTGTGCATGTTTGTAGGACTTTAGTCTCACATTGGTGAAGTACAAAAACTTAGATAGTCTTATTTCCAAGGAGTTCTAGAATAAGTGTATACAAGAACTTGGCTAAGCATGGATCAGTGGCGTAGCCATGAAATCTTGAAGGGTGGGTCATATAAAAGTCTAATAATAAAAAAAATTATTAAATAAAAAGTCATATATTATATTAAAATTAAAAATAACACTTACATTACAAAGTTCCACGGTGAGATCGCATACTCTAAAATCGCTCCATAATGGTTTTATTGTCGATCTCATCAACTACATTACGCTCAATATAAGCAATTAAACAATCATTCATAAAATTTAACGAAAATCAAAAGGAATTTATCCGGATAAATTAGATAAAATTTAACGAAAATCAAAAGGAATTAGATAATTATCTCGCTCAATATAAGATCGATTCTGTTCTAGCTTTAACAGACGGGAAAATCAAAAGGAATTTACCCAGGGATGAATTCTGAACCTCGATGGCAGCACTATTAGTCCAATAAGATCGGACATGATTTTCAAGGATTTCTTTCGTGAGAGTGGAAGCATGTGCTGTGATAGTGGCGCTGCGAGATAACAACAGGTACCGGTTGCACACCGTGTCGGTAAGAGGGAGGGTGGTGGGGTTCTGTGAAGAAGAACCAGGAGCAACCATGTCTACAGGAGCTGAGGAAGCTTCCTGAAAGAATTTACATATGGCTACCGCATGAGATGAGGATTTACATCGAAAGCAAGTACCAATATACTTACAAGATGCCTTCAAATGCCCTTTCGGACCGCACTTAAAGCATCTGTTGGCTTTCTTACAGAAACTTACCAATGGGGAGGTAATTTTTCTCCTTGGAACGGCCTTCCAGTCGTCCCAAGAGTCTGCAGTAGGGGAGCAGCTGTCTTCCACAGAGGGAATGGAAGAAACAGATGTGGGGGGAAGAGAAGTGTTTTTTGCAGGAGATTGAAGGACCGCAAATCTCGATCCTGCGTAGGCGTATCGTCCTCCACAGAGGGGAGGAATGGGTGACAGAGTGGATAAATAGGGAGAAGAGTGGCTGACATTAATGTTTATGTCAGAAAAAAGCCCGTCGTTTGGGTTTTCCTTCGCGCGGGAAGAAGAATGGCTCCCAGAAGCATTAATGAGATGACTGAAAAGGGGAGCAATGTCAGGGACATTTTGTCCACTGACATCGGATATGGTGCAAGGGTCCGCAATCTCCTGCGGAGAATAAAGTATTTGATTCGAAGGTTCCAGAGCGCAGGTCTTAATAAGGGTAGTCGCGGAGTCGTAAGGGATTAAGGTCTCAGTATTAACGCCTTCAAAACCCGCATAAATAGGATTGACTCGTGCAGGATTAAGGAGATCGGGATTAAGGAAGGTAGGGGCATTATAGGAAGTATAATTCCAGGGCGAGGGAAGTGGATTTTTGATGCTGTACGTCTCGAAGACCGAGCCAGGGGAGGAGCACCCCACCTGATTACAGGGGGAGGGACGTCAGAGTTCCTCCACAATCGTCATCGGAGAAGATGACGGAGAAAAATCATCCAAAAATCATCCAAGAAAGCATCCTCGGCTACGCCATCCGTAAGACACCCCCGCCGTGAACCAGGGTAGTTCGGTGCAGAAGTCGGAGGGGCCTCTCCGACAAAATCAGTCACATATGCGGATTTACTAACATTGGAACTAAATAGAAGATTATTGTGCAATAAATGTCCCAAAAATACAGCAAAATCAATTTCATTATCATCAAAAACAAAAGTATCAGAAGATAACTTGAAATACTTGCAGATATCATAGATCTTGAGAAAGTTAAACCATCAGTAAGATAATGGCCGAGTAAGAAACAAAATATTGATGCATATATTAGGCATGGCATCAGATAGGGATGAGATAACTGGATACGAGCCAGTAGTAAGAAAGAAAGCACAGGTCCCTGTCGTGTTCCAGACAAGACGGGGGTCCTTCGACACACAGTCGAAGGACAGAGAGGCTAAGAGAC
>JAMKQA010248966.1:0-15111 GCA_024699735.1 Posidonia australis | reverse complement strand
TTCTCACATAAAACTTTTCTTCTAGAAACTGTTGTATTACATCTTTTCTTGTAGTCTGAATTTGTTAACCATATCAAGCAGCTCACCAGACACCAATGGGAGGAAAAGAAAGTCCGGATGGTTGAAGAGATTGGGGATTACATCTTGTGTTGTTGGTGAACTGGCAAAGAAGGTCAATGTACTGTGTTCCAATAGTGGTCATAGTATGGATAAAAGGTCCCGTAGAGTTAAAGTCCATCCATATAGGTCCTGTGTACAATTCAATCCCATGGAGGAACAATATTTTATCAGTGGCTCTATAGATGGGAAAGTCCGCATTTGGGATACTTCTGGTTGCCATGTAGTGGAATGGATTGATATAAAGGAGATTGTTTTGTTATCAACCTGATGGGAAGGTATGTTTAGTTCTCCTTTGTCTTATTTCTGATGAAAGCCATTTTGATTTATTTGAGGTAATGTTTTTGCTTGATTCCTGTAGGAGATAGTAGTTGGTTGCATTACAGGAATTTGTCGGTTCTATTGCATATCAGGTATTCTCATGTTCAATGAGTTATCTCCCATCATGATATCCAAGTATCCAATGTTTGCAACTTGCATCATATGGCATGCTTTAGAGGTTTTTTTTGTTTGTCATGTATGGTGTATGTCTTGACAATAGATTCTCACTGCCTAGTTTTATGACTAGTCCTGTAATTCTGGTCACATTTTATATCTATTTATTTTCATTTTCAAGGTTCCTGTTTCCATTTACAGAGGATTTAAAGTCTAGCTGTCACCCAATAAATTCTTTGTATGTTTTATTCAGCAATATTAATGTATATCCGTAAATGTATAGACATGTACAGAGTTAGAGCTCTTTTCAGGCAATTTGTGGGTTATTTCACTCAGGGTATCAAATTTAATTTTGCAGAGGAGCAGAAGAGTAGGATTAGTTCTGAAAGCCGGTAAAAGAATATAAAATGCAATTTTTCATTCTTTGTTAATAACCAAAAGCTAACGTTGTGGTAAACTAATGTCAATGAATTCCCTTGTTGGTTGTTGCTGTCTCTATTCTCTAATGCTAGTATATAAGAAGCTATTTTGCATCTGATAGAAACCGTTGACATTCAATTTTACCTAAATGTTGGTAAATTTTGTTTCTGTAATCATATTAATAATATTAGAACCTTTCCGAATTTCTTTTTTCCTTTGCTAATTTAAGAAAGTATCTAATTGTGTTTTGACTGTGTTCTAGTGTTACTGCAGTCTTCTTGCTACCTCATTTAATGTAACTTCAATTACATGTGTTGTTAGGTATTTATTCTATTCTGGATCTTTATATGATGCACTTTAAAATTTGATTGTGTATGTCACCACTAATGTTGCCCGTATTACTTCAAAGAGAGCAGGTTAAATTTCAATCACTTATCTAATGTAAAAGATGCAGATGTAGGAAAAGACATCTTCACTTGATTGGGCACTTGATCTTGACATGTGTCAAAACAATTATACTTGTCCATCCTAGATTTTAGTGTGAAAATATTGGAAATATCAGAATAGCATCGTACAATTGCTTCTATCAACGTTGTCCTATACTCCTTTGTTTGCAGGCACCTGGAGAGTAGGGGGAGTGTTGGCAATGTCTCGTGCCTTTGGTAATCGTCTACTGAAACAGTTTGTTGTAGCAGAGCCTGAGATACAAGCAAATATGTTCATACGGTTTCATGCAGCATTTTTTCAGTTCTTATGTTTTTCCACATACTATAATCTAGGTTTTCATGGAATTCCTCTTTTTATTGCTTCCTGCAAGACTTGTTAGGTTTGGTTGATTTACTCATTTATGTTCTTGGCTGCCTGCTATTAGCTGTTTAGGCATCTATATGGTTCTGAAATCAAATGAATGCAACAGTAAGCTGCTGTTTCGGGTGATGGTTTAATGAAGTATTCTTGGGTGCTTTTATTAATGTGACATTTAAATATCTGCATGTAATTCATTTTCTGGTCATGATGCTCCAGTCTCTGAGGATTATATCTAAACTCAGATGAAAATTTTAATTTTTATTTTATTTTTTGCGAGGACTTAGCGAGACATTTTCCTCGCTAAGTCCTCGCAATTATTTATTATTTATTTTTTTAAAATTTTTTTGCGAGGACTTAGCATGGACATTGTGAGGAAATTACAACTAATAGCGAGGACATAACGAGGACTTTCTATCCTCACCAAGTCCTCGCAAAATTTCTTATGAGGATTTCACTAGGAAATTTACTCGCAATTGAAATTTAACGATGATGCATTTTATGAGGACTTATTGTCCTCGTAAAGGTCATTAGCGAGGAAATTGGGAGGACATTGGGAGGACTTAGCGAGGACATTTGTCCTCGCGATTTCCTATTTTTCTAGTAGTAGAACTCATGTATATGCTCATTATTTGCCTGTTTTTATCATATATCAGTGTATACTCGTAGGCTTTCTCGCCATTTTGTCTCTGTTTTACTTGTTTTCCGGCAATGGGTCACTGTCCACGTGAGACCACCGATCTTCGAGTGTGAATGGCGATCTCCCTCCCTCGTTTCGCATGCATAAGTCTCCTTTCACTTTTGTAGTCCACACAAACCCAATAACCATGTCCAAAGCCAACCCCCTTTGACCCACATCTAATGCCATCTCCATCGCAAAAAACCAAACCCATGCAAAGCATGAAGAGAAAGGCACCCCATGCGAACCCAACGTCCATAGCCTAGTCAACTTCCTTCTCCTTGCCACCATGCCAGCCCACGTCCACCATGAACTTGGCAAACCCTACACAGCCTTCCCCCAGCCCTCATTCCACTGTCCTCTTTAACAACCCAACAATAGGCTCTCTGCATCAAAACCCTAGCCCAACCTTCCAACAAGATAGAGAGAGAGAGAGAAGGAGGAAGAGAGAGAAGGAGGAAGAGAGAGAGGGATAAAGATACTAGTCTAGAAACTCTAAGACAACCCATGCACGCTGGAGGAAGAAGATGACCTTCAGTCACTGTAATGAGAGGCGACTGACCTCGTCACCACACCCATAGGTGACGAGACTAGGTGCCTGTCATACAAGCGACAGATGTTTTTCAGTCTATTTTTCCCTACAAGATTTGTTTTTTATTGCTTGTGTTGATTTTTATTGCCTACAGTAGCGATCTAAATAAATAAAAATCGAGAATATTCCTGTCCACTGCTATTTTGGTTCTTTAACGGTTTCTAGGGATGTTTTTTGTCCACCAATAGGATGGAAACTAATTGCTTGACAACAAGGTTATAATTCCTTAGGGTTCTCTATCTGATTTGACCAACTGAGCAGAGCAAACCCAAGTCAGTGCAAGTCGCCTACCTATACTCTGTCTCAATTGTGATTATCAGGTTACGGAACCCAAGGTGTCCTAGAGGCTTGTTTTATACTTCACCTTTCTCCCTAAGTCTGTAACAAACCCTAATAGGATCTTGACATATTGCTGTTTTGTGTTTATTTATTATTTTGTGGTTTGCTAGGATTGATCCGTAAGGACAGAATCCTAGGTTGTGGGCTCCTCTTTAGAGAGACAAACCCGTAGCCTAGGTCCTCTTAGTGGACTCTAATGAAGGTCAAAGAGCAGTACTAAAAAAGCCTAAATCTTATTGAGTGACCCTAGATCTCCTGAAATCAGCTTCAACCTTGCTATAAGAACCTACATGATTGAGCAAACACAGATTAATCAAGCCATTAAATAAATATCTGAACTTGTTAAAATCAACGCTTTCTCTGAAACATGATTGCTTGATAAGGCTTCTTTGATGTCTGATCTATCCAGGACAGATCTGTGCTGCCAGTCAAAACGGCGACGTCCCACATCACCCAACAAGGCGGCGACGATATCTGATGCCACACAGGGAGGCGATGTCAAAAGAACAACTCTATTTGACTTGTTTGCTGAACGACGTGTGTTCTGAGCATAATGACATTTTGCATATACCTTTGCCTGACCTTGCATATTATCTATTTGAGCCATCCTTGTCATTGATTTACAAGTGTTAATGTTAATTTGATCTAATAAGCTTCTATTGGTGTTTTCTTGTCTTTTCCGCATCAGTATAGCATTAAAAATCGTGCCTACATGGGCATACATTAATGACTTTCATGCATTACATATTGCATATCGCACAAGGACGTACAGTAATCAACGTAATCGCCTACATCATGTCCCGAACCAGTTTTCATACATTGCATGTTGCATATCGCCCTAAGGTGTACAGTGAATAGCATTCATGCTAACATAATGTCCTGAACATCACACACATTGTTTTCCATCGCATTTCTTTTGGATTTCTCACATTCATCCTTAAGGCAAGGATGTTTATTATGTCGAGTTCTTGTGGACCGTCAGTCCAGAATTCGTACAGTGGGACTGAGCATTAGGTTACATGGTTCTTATCTTTCATATTTCATTTGTTTCTATCCTAGATAGAAACAAGCATACATTCACATTTGCCACACATACAAGCTGAAAAGCGCAGAAAGACCGATTTGTCAGACGTATGAGAGTGCCTAACACCTTCCCTATGCATAACAAAAGTCCTTACCTGATTCTCTGCCCGCAATGACCTATGTGTTATCCATTGGCATTGGAGTCATTTCTTTTGTTTGTTTGTATTGCATCGCATTTCTTGTCTTTTCATTAAATAGACTACGTGGTGACTCCCCTTATCCATTTTGTCTTGTCTTTATGTGCTTTTTGGTGTTTTTCAAGTCAAGCGTCCCTTTCTTTGGACTCATCGCTCCTCGTCGGGGCCCTATCGATCGCCCCCTCCACGTCGATATGGTCATCGGAATTGGTGACTCTGCTGGGGATACTAGACTTTAGCTTTCATGTTTGCACTTTTCGTTTGCTTTTGTGTCTCGTGCTTGTTTGCTCTTGATAGTACAATGCTTATGTCATGTGTACCTTTGTTTGGTGTCGTTCATGCCTTTTGTTTGATGATTGTTTTATTTTACACAAATATGCTACGTCACCACTTACACACGACTTGCTTCTTGCCTTTTGCTGTGATGTTGGCTTTTTCTTTTCACCACCATGATCACATTACACCCACGCATGCCATGATTCTGCCTTTTGATGTGATGTGTGATGTTCGCTTGCTATGATTGGATGTTTTCTTCCTCTTTCTGCATCTACCATGCCTAGGAAAGTAGAGACATGGTTGCTCCCCTCTACAGGCTTAACTTAAAATCCACAAGATAAAAGCAACATCTAGGCATAACTAGAGACAGACATACACTTGTTCCCTCATCTGGTTTAATAAAATGCAAGTAAAACACACCAAGCATTCCTGCATGAATGAGTCATATAAGAGCATGCATCTTTTCCTCTCCTGAGTCCACCTATAGTCCGCGAAAGGTAGTCTCGATTTTTCATTCTACTACTTTGGCATAGGACGTGGTGTCGATTTATCCCCCCTTTGTTTGGGGTTGTGTCGGTGTTAGTAGAGGTACAACCCATACTTTGGCAGGGCCGAGGCTTTCAACGCACCATTGTTCCATCGATTTAGTGTGGGACGGGACCTTACTTTCTGGCCTTGAGTCGAAGACCTAGGTTACCCATGAGAGAATTTGGAGTAGGTGGCCTATTAGGATTCACATAGATGCTGAGGGAGAGCATTGTAGTTGCATTCCATGTGCATGTGTGCCATTCATACCACTTTAATAAAAACCGCATGACTTTATTTGTGTTGCAGGTTCTGATTTCAATCTTGTTGTCTTTCGACGACATAGGTTAGTGAATGACTTCCCTAGCCTAAGCTCAAGTGCTCCATTTTCTAGCATCCCGGTTGTGACCACTCTTTGCCATCTTTCCCGAGTTATTCGTCAATTTCGACGATAGCTCGTCCTAGGATTCACCCCCTTGTTTGCCATTGTAGTCTTGTCATCACTTGTTCCTGGTCAGCTATGGCCCAACACGCTGGTGACGCTCACCCCACTGGTATCCTGGAGGAGATCTTCACCTCAGTTCCTTTTACTCTGACTATTACATCTATGGTCTCGTCATCTCCTCTCGTGCACCACTTCTCGATGTAGGAAGAGTCTGCTCCTTTTCCTCTAGGGTTTCAGTAGGTCAGCAATCAAGGACTCATCACTGAATCTATTGCAGTTACTGCCACTAGAGTCCTTGAAGCACCACTGACCATCACCTACCCTCAAGGTCATCCCATCCCTAGCACTTAGTCTACTATGGTGGCTTCAGTCGTAGGTTCTCTGCCTTTTGGACAGTCCGTGTCTGTACCTCCTTTTGCTTTAGGCCAGTTGTACATCCCATCCCTTGGTGCCGTCACCGATGGATCTTGAGCAATGCAAGCAAAGTAATTGATGGCCCTTGGACAGAGGCTCTAGCACATGGCTTTGTCATTGAACCCCAATATGGTTGTTTTTGTTGCCACCCTTGAGGTTCCGGCACAGCCCCACGTAGCTATGTAGGTTCACCCCATAGCACCACTGCCTTGGCTGTCGCCCCAACTCCTTACTACTCCGACGACGGGGGCGACGCCTTTGCCTCCTCCACCACCACAATACACTGCACAGCATATGACTCCATACATGGTGGTCAGCCCGATGGGTTGGAAGGAGCACAACATCCACAAGGTCCGTTGCCTAGGACCACACCCATATAGTCATTGTCGCTTCATCATCCTACACCACCCACCGCACAACATTTGACCTACCTTACATCCATGCATCAGCAATTAGCACCACCATCATTCATACCATCGTACATTGCACCCACACATGAGTACCTTGGCCATTACGATGTGGCACCAGGCACTGTGATGGTGGATCCAAAGGAGCACTCAGGTGCCACCCATACAACGTACACAGTCACTGCCTCGGCTGCACCTCCCTCGCTAGCAGTAAACTTAGACCCTCTCCTTGCTCGGATGGGTGATCTCGAGAAAGAACTACGTCTAGTGCAGGGAGGTGATTGCTAGCATTATCAGTTCGGGGACCTCTGCTATTTCCTAAAGGTAATACTCCCATCAAATTTTCACATTTCAGACTTCAAGTTGACGAGAGGTTGCTAATTCGCTTGTTCCAAAAAAGTCTCACTGGGCTTGCTCTTCAGTGGTTCACTTCACTAGACATGGCCTCAATTAAGACTTGGGACGACCTCAGTAAGGCGTTTATGGGACAATACTTTTTCAATCTAGATCTGGTCCCTAAGTGTGAGGATTTGATCGCCATCAAGCAAAGACCCAACGAACTGTTTAGGTACGTTGGTTGTTGGTGCGCCCTCGCTTCTCAAGTCAAGGAACAACCCTCTGATGAGGAGTCTATCAAACTCATTATCCAAGGAGTGTAGCCAGCCGCAGGGGCTTTGCTGAGCATTCAACCAGTCAATAGTTTTGCATCATTGATTCGGGCAGGCACGCATGTGGAAAGCTCCTTTCGAAGTGGCAATTTTCCTATGCTCACAGCATTCACCAACCAAGCTACTGTAGCCGCTCTCAGTAACAACAACGACAACCATTATGGCACCAGCCTTCATCAGTTTCGGATGAAGGACCAATCTAAGGTTGCCGTGGTATACATCAGATCTCCAACTACACCAGGCAATGCACCAAGGTGGCCCAACCCAAAGCAAGTAGTGTATAGGCCTGCATTTACTACATAGCATACACCATAAATCACCATCACTGCCTAACTGGTATATCCAGCCCTTCGGTCGGGCAAGGGTAGAACTATACTGCAACTTCCACCAAGTCGTGGGGCACTCGACTGATAGTTGTTTCACACTACGGCATGCAATCAAGGATTTGATTGACAATAAAGTCATCATCATCAATACATAGGAGGCAGGTACAACATCTACACTAACACTAGCACCAGCACAGGCACAATCTTCACACCCTAGTATCGTGAGTCAGCCCTTGCCCAATCACAGTGTCAGAACTTCAGGCATTGATGTTGTCTTCCCTTCGGGTTCTACCTTGTTCACGACAAACCCTTCTTCTCTTATTCTCTCGATCAATGAGTCTCTTATTGTGCATCATCGTTAGTCAGTTCTGCCTGGCTTAGAGTACACAATCCATATGATATAGTTGACTGCAAGGCTAGAGTACACCACTACATCCACCACCGTACAATCAAGGGCTTTCATATCCATTTGCTTACTTGCTAGACCACAGCCCACTCAATTCACCCAGTTTAGAGCCCAGCCAACTCCTTTCCTAGTAAACCCACCACCAGCCATACTAGAGCTAGTAGCTCGTGCTCCTCTAGTCATTAACTTGACTAGAAATACCCACCGCGTTCCCTATGACTACACCGTAGAAATGTGTGCTGAGATCACGCGGTTAGGGAGAGTGTACAAGCTTACGACACTAGCCACCAGACCGAGCCACCTAGAACCTCCTCACTCATAGCCTATGAGCCAACCACCTCACCCCGCCAACACCACCAAAAAGCACCAACCCTCTATAGACATTGTCGCCTAGTTAAAAAAGGTCAAAGCCAACATCTCCATTTGGGACCTCATCCATACATCTGCAGAACACCGAGAGGCCTTCTTGAGGGTTTTCCAAGTGGCCCATGAATCCCCCACAATAGAACCAGCTACCCTCAAAAACATGGTTGGCGTGATCACACTCCTTGAGGTTATTTTTTTCTCTAGCGAAGAGTTGCCTCTAGCAAGGGTTAACCATAATCAACCTTTATTTGTCATGGTGTAGTATCAGAGCTTCCGCATCCCTTTGACGCTGGTAGATAATGGAGAAGGTTTAAATGTTTGTCCCTTGCGTACAACACACAAGATCGAATTCAAAGCTGAGGACATCACATTAGCCACCAACAGGATGACTGCTTTCGATAACACACATCATGATGTCATAGGGATTCTGGTTATTCCTCTTACTATTGGGCCAGTTGTATTCGATATGGAGTTCTACATTGTGGATCTAAAGCCGTCTTTCAACCTTCTGCTTGGGTGACCTTGGCTACACAAGCATCAAGTCATCCCTTCGATCCTCCATCGCATGGTCAAATTCTGATGGGGCAATGCCATTGTCGTTGTCATGGCAAAAGACCTCGAGAAGGAGAAGGTTGATACCATGTTTTCTGTTGATCCTCAGACTGTCCACTTTCACCCTAAGCCCACTGATGTTATGTTTAGAGTCAATAGGTTGAAACCAGTCAACTTTATCCCTACCCTCAAACATGTCAGCCATTTGATCGTTCGCAACAACCCCGTGTTGATGGTTGAGAACTTGTGTCGTAAATGGGGATACCAGAAAGAAACACCACTTGAGCGATATGGATAGGGAATCGCCGAGCCCATCTTAGTAGTGGAACGGAGGGAGCGTAAAGGATCGACTACAAAGTACATTCCTCGGATCTACGCTCGTGAAGATGCCCACAACTCATCATCCCTTAGGGTCTGAATAACTTTGTCAGTGCAGGTCACTTAGATCCAAACCAGAGTCAAGTTGCAGTGACATTGGCACGTCAAGGTACACCCTAGTAGTCACAAGAATGGGTTTGCATTGAGGACTACTACTCAAAAGAGCAATAGCCTGTGGAAGAAGTGGCACAGTGTTCAGTTGGAGAGATCTACAAATACCTCATGCTAGCACAGTCAGAGCAGGAAACACCACATTTAGCAGTGCTTGTGGTAGAGTCAGCGATAGAGGCACTGCCAGCCCCAGCTTCGGGGATAGTCTCACCTAGTATTTCAGTTCATCAATCAACCGCCATGTCAGAATCTATCTTGGAATCAATGACAAGAACCAATACCGTAGCTACTTTGTCCGTATTATGTCGATCTGCCCTCGGATAGTGAAGAAGCAGATGTTGTGGAGGCACATATAGGCAGCTTGGTCAGTGACCTAGAGGTCTTGTTCTAGGAGCAGTTAGCTGCCCTAGCAGAGGACGCTGTTGAGCAGGACCGAGGTAGGAAAGGCAAGGTAGTTATGGCAGAAACAGAGTAAACCATCCCCAGCCAACAGCAAGACCAACACACCATCATGGTCTTCACAGAATCATAGAAAGCACCCACTAGACCAGTTGAGTTAATCACTCCGTAGCTGGGAGGAGGGTCTAAGTGGTATTGGTAGCTGAAACCTCACCTCAAGCAAGGTGAGGGTGAAAAAAAAAAGATCCTGAGCTAGGCTCGGGAGAGAGCACGGGTGGCATCACTCATATCAGTCAACAGTAGGACAACCGCCACTCAGTATCAGCCTTTTGTACATAGTAAAGAAAATCCCAAAAAAAATGGAAAAACAGAAAATCCAAAAAAATCAGAAAAGTAAGAAAATCCAAAAAAATTGAAAAAAAAATATCAAAAAATCCAAAAAAGATAGCAGAAATAGAGGAGCATTCCACCACGCCGGTAGCTCCCACGGAGACAGTGGTCGCACAATGCAAATATAGAAACCCTAGAGTTAGTGTGACCACCATGAGATGTCATCAAGAACGGGAGGTTGAAGACACCACCACCTCTTAGATTGCAGTCCCAACTTTCCCAAAGGAAATCCTACTAGAGCCTATACTATACGGAGATGAGGATGATTTGAACAACAAAGATTGCGATGCTGAGCTAGAGCCTTAGTTTTATGATACTGATCCAGAAAGCCCGAATCTACATGTGGAGGATGAAATTAAGGCAGTTAACATTGGCACAATCGAGGACGTCAAGGAAGTACGCATCAGCGCCCAACTTTCACCACAAAACAGAGCAGAATTCATAACATTTTTACAAGAGTACGTCGATGTCTTTGCCTGGGGTTATGTCGATATGGTGGGCCTAGATGTCAAAGTGGTGGTGCACACGCTACCATTGAAGCTTGATGTCAAGCCAGTTAAGCAAAAACTTAGAAGATGGCGACCTCAATGGCTCTTAAAACTTAAAGAAGAAATCATGAAGCAGCCTATAGTGAACTTCCTCAAGGTCATCCAATATCCAAAATGGTTGGCCAATGTCATCCCAGTACCAAAGAAAGATGGGAAGGTCCGCATGTGCATAGACTATTGAGACCTCAATAAGGTGAGCCCCAAGGATGACTTCCTGCTTCCTCACATCAATGTCTTGGTTGACAACACAACAATGCATAAAATGTTATCATTCATTGATGGATTCTCAGGATACAACTAGATCAGAATGGTAGAAGAGGACATGGAGAAAACCTCTTCAATCACCCCCTGAGGAGTCTTCTGTTATAGGGTAATGCCATTTGGACTCAGGAACGCAGGTGCAACTTATCAGAGAGCCATGATGACACTATTCCACGACCTCATGCATCAAAAAAATGAGGTATAGGTGGATGACATGATCACCAAGTCCAAGGAGCCCGAGGATCATCTTTCCTACCTGGGAAAATTGTTCGATTATCTGTGGAAGTATAAGCTCCGTCTCAATCCTAACAAATGTGCATTTGGAGTATCATCCGGAAAGCTCCTTGGTTACATCATTAGTCAAAGAGGAATAGAGGTGGATCCATACAAAGATAGAGCCATTATCGACATGCCACCCCCTACTAATGAAAAGGAGGTTCGAGGATTATTGGGGCGATTGCAGTATATCAACAGGTTCATAGCGCAACTCACTCCAATCTGTGAGCTGATCTTCAAGCTCCTTAGGAAAAATGCACAGACTCAGTGGAGCAACGAATGCCAAGTTGTGTTTGACAAGAACAAGCAGCTTTTGACGGAAGCCTCCAGTCTTAGTTCCCCTGACACCTGGGTGGCCTCTGCTCTTATATCTCTCAACCACGTAGCATTCCATGGGTGCAGTTCTAAAGTAGCATGATGAGTCAGGGTGCAAAGAAAGAGAAATCTACTATATGAGCAAGAAATTTAATGACTGCGAGGTCAAGTACAACACCATAGAGAAGGTCTACTTATCCTTGGTGTAGGCCACCCAACGACTCAGGCACTACATGATGGCTTACCTGGTACTGCTATTGTGTCGGCATGATCCTCTGAAGTATCTATTCCAGAAGCTAGCACTAATAGGTAGATGTGTTAAGTGGCAAGTCTTATTATCCTAATATGACATCACCTTCATCACACAAAAGTCAGTAAAAAGGCAAGCCTTGGCAAATCATCTAGTTGACTTACCACTTCCAGAATATTAGCCATTGTAGACACAATTCATCGATGAAGATATTCTATTCGCTATGGAGGACGAAAAGCCTGATAATCCTGGAGATGAGCCATAGTGGCACTTATACTTTGATGGAGCCATCAATTAGAAAGGCAGAGGAATAGGTGTGGTGTTGTCAACACCACAAGGACAACTGACTTCGTTCGCCATGAAGTTGACCTTCGAATGCACTAACAATGAGGCGGAATATGAAGCATGCATCCAAGGGTTACAAATAGCACTTGAACATGGTGCACAAAAGATGCAAGTACATGGCAATGCAATGTCGGTCATCTCACAAATCAACGGTGACTGGAAGACCAAGGACCCAAAGCTTTTGCCATACCACGAATCACTATTAAAGCTCATCAAAGAATTCAAGGACATCTGGTTCTCTTTCATGAACAAGGAGAGGAATGCCTACGTAGATACACTAGCCACCTTAGCATCCTAGCTCTCAATCCCAAAGGATGACAAAGTCGAAGAATCAGTCACCCGCATGGAATAGTCAGCCCATTGCATGAGCATAGAGGAGGTAGATGCAACAGATAACAAATCAAGGTCTATCTGGAATGGGACAACCTCCCACCTGACGCCTTACCTACAGATAAGAAAACCATGACACAACTGGCATCGAAATACGTTCTAGGAGCTAGACACCTATACAGAAGATTTTACAACCAAATGCTCTTGTGGTGCGTAGATAAGAAAAAGGCTGACACTTTGATGCTTCAGATCCATGCAGGAACTTGTGGTCTGGACATGAACAAGGTTCTTTTAGCCAGGAAGATCAGGCTACAAGATTACTTCTAGTCAACCATGGAAGCCACCTGTGACCATGCCGGTGGAACCCTTGTGCAGCTCTCCTCCTACCGGGTGCGTGGAAGCACACGAGGAGACCCGATACAGTCACAACGAAGATGGTGAATCTGGAGGAAGAGACTAGACCCGAAAACACCAAGGGAAGATAAAAAGGATAAGGAAAGGAGTTGCCACCTAGTCTTTTAATGGAAAGACGAGGAAAACCAAAAAACACAAGAAAATCAAGAAGCAAATAAGATGTAGAATGTATGTGTGTGCTCTGTGCCTAATGGACAATGCACAAATGAATGCGGGCCAGAGAAAGGGTAAGGATTCTAGTTACGCATGAGGAAGGAGTTAGGCACCCCCATGCGCCCGAGAAAACTCGGTCTTTCTAGGTTTCCCTATTGTCAATGGTCTATGTATGTATGCTTGCTTATTCAATATGCTTATACTAAATATGACTGAAAACATGCCAAATCAAAGTAAAGAAATGAAACAAAGGGAAAAGTTAATTCGAGGGTCAAATGTAGGCATTGAGAATGCCACTTTACTGTACGCCCTTGGGAAAAATTAATAATCATATTTAAATCACAAAACTCTAATTAAAAAACTTAAATTTAAAATCCTCAAATCCATAAAAATTCCAAACCCAAAATAAGACAAGAAAACCCATAATAATTAAACCTTAATTAAACCTTAATCAAATTTAATTAAAATCATAAAACCCAAATAAAAAGTCTAAATTAAAATTCTAAACCTTAATTTGAAACATAAAAGTCAAAACCCTAAAAAATCCCTAAAATAATCATGGAAAATAAAACCTAAACTAATTAAAACCTTAATTAAACCCTAAATCACAAAATGAAGAAATTAAATTAAACTCCAAAACTCTAAGTAAAACCATAAAATTAAAACCTTAAAAAGCCAAAGAAATTCTAAGAACAAAATAAATTCTAAAAACAAAATCAAAAAAACAAGAAAAAGAAAATCAAAAACAACCGTAGAAGCCCAATAGGCCTAGAAATTTCTTAAACCACAAAACTATAGAAAACAGAAAAATAACTCCGGCGAGCTCATCGCCGGCGACCCGCAATCTCCGGTGTGATCTCGGGCGTCCAATCCCTGCATCTCTAACAAAATTTCTTCGCAATTAGGTCATGGAAATTTGCATTTAACTCCTAGAACTTTTAAAAATGAGCTTTCACTGTGAATTTTGCACTTTAAACCTCAGGAAACTTCATAATTACTCTGACCAACATAAAAGCTTGATTTTTGTCACAACCAGACCTTGAAATTTTGCAAAAAAGCCCCTAAATTCACATTAAAGCATTTTTGAGCATGAAATTTACATTTTGACCCTTAATTTATTTCTAAGTTCCTCATTTAAGGTTTTTAAATGTTTTCCATCATGTTTTGGGCTATTTTCCACCCTTGTTTTGCATTTAATCACAGAATCCACTTGCAAACCATGTTTTCAACGAGATTTGACCTTTTGCCTCGTATTTTGGTCGTATTTGCACTCATGTAAATTTTACACTTTAGTCCCTGAATTTTCAGGAAATTATCTAAGTGCAATTTTTACATCCTTGTGCCACATTGACACTAGACCCATCATTTGCATGTTAGATTAAGGACCATGAACCTGTTTTCCATCCAGTTTCTTGCTCTTTTTGCGAATTTTGCATTTTAGTCCTTATGATTGTCGTTTATTGCATTTACATCCTTTTGGTGATTTCTGTTCTCCCAGTTTTTTTGCAAATGACATTATCCAGACATTTAGCATATATTTTGACACATCTTAGGCCATGCATCACTCCCATGCAAGCACTTGTCATCTCTAGCCAGGGGAAATGACCAAATTGCCCCTATGCCCCAACTCATGAGCATGTATCTCGATCTTTGCATTTAGTCTTGCCATGGCATTCATATTAGCATGATTAGAGCATAATCTATGTTTAGCAAACATTCATCTAACCTTTAACAAGCAATTGGACTAGAAAGACTGAGTTTCTCGGGCGTACGAGGGTGCCTAACACCTTCCTCATGCGTAATAGGAATCCTTACCCATCCTCTGGTTAGCAGACATCCAGCCTTTCCATCAGCATCCCATGCATTCACCTTTTGTGGTTTTCCTCGTCTTTCCCTTAAAAGACTAGGTGGCGACTCCTTTTCTTTTTCTTTTATCCTATCCTTGCGCCT
>JAMKQA010248959.1:0-22254 GCA_024699735.1 Posidonia australis | reverse complement strand
TATTAAGTTAATTCTTTATTTTTAACTAATTACAAAATAAACATTAAAAATCCTTAAATAAACATAAAAACATTATTGATTTTATAAAATTAGGAAAAACGATCAGAATTATTGTGTTAAATCTATCATGATGAATGGAAATTGTATTAAGTTAATTCTTTATTTTTAACTAATTACGAAATAAACATTAAAAATCCTTAAATAAACATAATAAAGAATTAACCTTATGAATAAATCTATTACTGTAATTGGAGAAGGGTAAAATTATCAAAGTAAAGTTTTCAATGTGGTCATATGACTAGCGAAACAGACGGAAGCACCTAACTATTAAACTGTTTTAACTTTAACAGAAGACCTTGTAATGTTTTAAACTTGAATATTGCATAATAAAGTCTGTGTATGGGAGATGCAGAGAATATTGCATAATAAACTGTCGTGACTACTGTTCCCTGATAGACCATGTGCATAACTGTGATTAATCTACACAACACGACCAGGTCTTTGACAGTATTAACAGCAATGTAATGTATGCTATAAAATTCCTAGGTGGAAAAAATAATAATAAAAAAAATGGATCCAGATTAGAAACTGCCATTTTGAAAAAGTGATTGGCAAAAGGTCAAAAAAGACAACAAATGCACTGCTCTGAGAAAGCATTTACAATGAACCCTTCTGGGCTATGACTCTACCATTATTACACACACCCACTTCTGTAACATGACTACATGAGTTGGGTTCAGTGTCCTTGTAATGTTTTAAACTTATATTGCATAATAAAGTCAGTGTATGGGAGAGGGCATAATAAAGTTGAAGAGGGCATAAAGTTAGTGTACTCGTTTTACGCAAAAAAAAAAAAAAACCTGTTGCATGGTGAGATGCAGAGATCGACGTCGACGAAGACTTGCGGACTCGGCGAGATGCAGAGATCGGCGTCGGCGAAGACTTGCGGACTCGGCAAGATGCAGAGATCGGCGTCGGCGAAGACTTGCGGACGACAGGCTGGGGACTTCAGCGCTGGGGACGAAGGCTGGGGGAGGAAGGGCTCGGGGCAACTTGCGGTCTGCGGAGCAGGCTGGAGGCTGCTGATTTTAAAGAGCCCGTGGCTGGAGCAGGCTGGAGCACGGGTGTCCCCAGCCGTGATCACGGGAGTGGGCGTTTTGTCGACTTGCAGGGAAGGAGTATCCAGCTCGTTGTCCAACATGAGTAAAAAATCACCGAAATCCACCGACACCCACCGACACGCACCGACATGTCGTCTGAAGGTAAGTCGCGACATACATTGCAATATCGTTTCCCTACCTACACTTTCCGACACGTGTCGGCGAAATTTCGCCGACACTGTCCGACATTTGGTTCCACGGCTATAATCATCACTTATTCTTCCAACCCTCCAGTTTTGAATCCACCTTACCGCATAGAAGTCCCCAATCTGCCCTCCTAGGTTTCTCACAGTCAAAGGGAGTCCAAGACAACAGGAAGATCTTCAACCTTGTCATTCACCAATCTTGACAAAACTTTAACCTCATCATCAGAAACATGAACCACCCATGATTGAACTTTCTGGACTAATCATGGGAACAGGGATCATCTCAAAATTTCACAAAAGAAACATCAACCTCAATCTTTGCTCAGCTAAATTGCCAGTAACTTCAGTGTTTAGTTGACTTCTTTTTTTTTCACAAAAGGAAAAAAAAACTCAAGTGATGTGTTGTACACAAGAACTGATCCCATTCCTGGTGACAAAATTTGGCCAATCCATCTTATCCATTTCCTTGGGAAACCATGGCCTACAAGTGTTGATAGAAGAGATATTCATCTGACATCGTCAAAATAAATCCTAAAATAAGCTTTGCATATGACCCCCAAAGAATTTAGTACTCGAAAGATCCTTTCTTCATTTAAATCATGTTACACAATATGCTGCTTTTATATTGGCAAGATGTTCTTACATTTTAAGTGCCAAATCTACATACCACAGCTATACAGATGTTTGAAAAATGGTGGTAAATCATCAAAAAACAGAAGAAAGGCAAGCACAAAATGCATAATACCGAGGATAGGAGACAAAGCACCCCTTGAAAATCCTTCTTTCCTTTCAACCATGTTAGCCTTCAAAATTGTCATTTTCTTTATTCAAAGAATGCACTTCTGATAGGCAATTAACTGTGTTGTTATGTTCTACAAATCATGACTGTGGCTGTATGCATGTTTGAGAATGGCAGTATATTACAATCAACTTGATCAAAAGAAGCACAGAGTGCATGATAGGGGCTGAGTGCTGATAGGAGAAAAGCTCCCTTTGAAAGTTCTTTCTCTTCCCATTTGACCAATCTCTAAAGTTATTACCAAAACTCAGAAAAAGCATAACACTTTTATACTGGCAATTGAATATCTTGTTACAAGTAAAATACCTCAACTGCAGCTATACAATAGAAATACATAAGAAGCACATCAATTAAGTTGCCAAAACTATCATGGATTCTACAGAAGTATAGATGCAATAAGCCTATAACTGCCTGTAAAAGTTGATATGAATTCCAGAGAATTGAATAATCTATAAGAATGGACGTACTTGCTCTGTGGAGAAAATCTTGAAGGCAAGCAAAGTAAGGAAACCAAATAAATGGGGCATAGGCATGTCCTCATTGGTTTTCTCCTGAAAAGCATACAGTAAAAAAATGCAGTACAGGGGTCGCAATAAGAAAATATATAGAAACTTATTTAACATGATTGAAAATTTTTCATATCATCCTCGATAAAATAGTAGACAGCAAGGAAGGAAGAAGTGCCATCCGATTGATAAGGTCAAGAACTAATAATAGGAAAGCAGATCTTATTTAGCAAGGGTCACATTATTTGATCATTACAACCTTTTTTTTATGTTGAAGAAAGGTTTTTCCCTCAAAATCATAAACTTCCAGAAATAAACCAGTAAACAGTTCAATCATTATTCGATCAAGCAGTTCTTATTTAGCAAGGATCACATGATTTGATCATTTATGACCTCTTTTTTTATACTGAAGAAAGGTTTTTCCCTTAAAATCATAAACTTCCAGAAGTAAACCTGTAAGCACAAAAAAAAAATCCGGGTACCTGCAGAGTATTCCAACACCACCAGAAATATGCCACGAATTTCTCCTCAGATATCTTCACACTAGATGATCAAGCAACATTAGTCATAAAAAACTTTTACAAGTACTTTTTTTGCTAAAAAGTTAGCATGAACAAATGCAAAAAAATTCTAGCAAAACATGGAGTTGTGGCTGTTAAACAACCAAGACAGTTGTAGGTGAATTAATATGGTCGACATGATTTAATCCAGTGCTCCTCATTGTGTTAGCACAACAAAAGTAAAAAAAATAAAAAGAGAAGCACTGCTGCTGCTACTTTCTCTGCTGGTACCCCCAAAGCATACCAGATAGTTCTAGTTCTAAACATGAAACCAAAATTTACTAAGTAAACCATTTTTTCTGGTGAACACCTATATACTTGTACTTTCAGGAGAAGCACCACGTTGCTATTCTTGTTCATCTCTTATAGATGTTCTTCTCTTAGAGAAAAATGGAAGTTGTTTGTGATTTTTTACATTACCTTTTAGCAGTAAAGAAAGAAATTAAGATGACAAGATTAAACTACACTTTCTCATTAGACAAGCTCAGCAAGACCACTAGTACAGGACAACATAAGCTTTCACGAAAACACATGACTGAAATAAAGTGAGCCGCATGTTTTGGACTACATATTCATGGTTGTAGGTTCCAATGAGATAACCAAAATAAAAAAAATGGATACACATTCACAAGTAGCAAAACATTATCAGATAACCTCCCTAGAATAAAGACAGGAAAATCTTGACAGAAGCACCCCATTTACTACACAGTTCCGCTTGCAAAGAAGAAGTCCACATGATATGGGAAAGCGATAAATAAAATGCAACCGGTTTAAAGGATAAAAGACCACAGCCACAGAACTTAATGGCATCCCCTTATGTTTTCATGATAAACAATCTAATTGTTTATATGGAAAGAACAAAAGCAAGGATTATGGTCTTGTTATAGAAAAAGGAAGATGGTTCTCTCTAATACAACTATAATTCTGTCAGTAGTTGAAACAGCTGTAGGTGATGAGTCACAGCCACAGTATCAGATGTCTCTACATGTATCTAAGAAAGGAATCCTTAGATATTATGCAAAATGGATCTTGTTCTTTCATGGCCATAGTTTTTCAATATGAAAAATACTCAAGAAAGGGCAGTTGGAAAGTGAACCTCCCAATGTGAAATTCAATTGCATTTTGAGAAATACCCATGTCGGTGCCATGTCAGTGTATTTCAGTCCAGGCTGTATGTTGGTCCATGTATATGGATCGTGGAAACAGAAAAATCTCTTTGTTTTGTAACTTCATATATGTCCAGTAAACTTTCAAATTTTATTTTGTTTTAGCACTATAATCACATCAACAACTTAGATTATGATACTTAGGATGTTAAACTATGAAATTTATTCACTAATTCTCAATCTTTTTAAAATTCTAGAACAACTTATTTTGTGTATACATCATATTTACTATATGTCTAAACTATGAATTTAAAGACATAGAGATATGTGTTGTTGCTTATTTTAACTTATTCTAGAGTTTCAAATCAAAAATTAAAGTTTTTAATGGACTTCTTGATTGCGTTTCCACCTGATATTTCAATATCCGACACACTTGCTATTTTGGAAGGACCAAGCTTCATAATATTGGAATTCTAATACAGTTATTGTTGATCTATGGGATAATTTATCTGTTTAACATTTTTAATAAAACAAATGTCTATAGTAGCATAACAACATCATACACTCACACATAGAGAAGTCAAATAACTAACACTTAAAGACAACTACATACGTAATTATTCAAAACAAACATAATGTCATCACATTGTTAGCAAAAGGGCCAAATAACCCACTTACTATAATCATATAAAAGAGATAATTCACGTGAGTCTTTGCGGATAATATCATCTGTGCAGTTGAGAGAAAGTAGCATGGATTGAGAGAAAGTAGGAGTTAATTCTATTATTAGGGATAAAGTTACATATATATAGAATAGAATAGAGTTAAATGGATCCTAAATTGGATATCCAAATACCCTATAAAATTATCCTATCTCTATTGACTTAATAAGACCCATAAGACTCAACACCTATAAAACTATCCTATCTCTATTGACTTACTAAGACCTATAAGACTTAACAACTATAAAACTATCCTATCTCTATTGACTTAATAAGACCCAAAAGACTTAACACTCTCCCTCAAGTTAGAATATATATATCAATCATGTCCAACTTGTTACAAAGAAAATCGTAAGTCCCAACACTAAACCCCATAGTAAAGACATCAGCACACTGATTAGAAGATTTAGTATCGAGAGTAGACATGACTTCTTGCATCACCATCTCTCGAACAAAATGACAGTTACTTCAATATGCTTGATGCGCTCGTGGAAAGTAGGATTATTAACAATATAAATGACTGCTTAGTTGTCATAGTGCATGAGCATAAGTAAAGGAGTAGGAAGACCCAAGTCAGAAGTGAGCGAAGCCATATTATCTCATAAGTAGTTTAAACCATGAATCTGTACTGAGCTTCTGCACTAGAATGGGAGACAACGTTATGTTTCTTATTGCGCTACGTAACAAGATTACCTTCAACATATGTGCAATACCCAGAAGTGGACTTCCTATCTCCTTTATCTCCAACATAACCAGCAGAATAGGCTTCAATCCATAGATGATCATTCTTTTTGTAGACCAAATCTTTGCCTAGAGTCTTCTTAATGTAGGCCAGCACTCGTAAAACTCCAAGTCAGTGCACCATCCGTGGTTCCTACATAAACTGACTGAAGATCCCTACAATATATGCAATGTTTGGACGAATAACAGTAGGATAAATTAACTTTCCTATTAGTCTCCTGTATCGACCAGCATCCTCTAATAGAGGTAAAGAAACATTTCAAAAATCTAGACTCTGATCCACAGGAGTAGTCTTAGGTTTACATCCTAAAAATCCAGTCTCCTACAAGATATCCAAAGCATACTTCCTCTGTGATAGAGCCATCCTATCTCCAGTAAATGCAAACTCAATTCCTAAGAAATACTTAAGTCTGCCCATATCTTTGGTGACAAAGTACTTCTGCAGATGATCTTTCGTCTCCTGAATGCCAGTAACATAACTACCTATCACCAGAATATCATCTACATAGATAGCTAGCAAAACACAGCCACCCTTTGTTCGCTTATAGAAAACAGAGTGATCTACCACACAACGACGAAAACCACAAGTAGATACAATGCTGCTGAACTTTTCAAACCAGACTCGTGGACTCTACTTCAACTTATAAATTGCTTTCCTGAGCAAGCACACCTGTCTCCTCCTAAACAACATAACCTGGAGGTTGCTTCATATACACCTGTTCGAAAAAATCACCATACAAGAATGCATTTTTGACATTCAATTGGTAGAGTGTCTAGAACTTATTTATAACTACTGATAAAATGACTTTAATAGAGTTCAATCTGACAATAGGAGAGAAAGTCTCAGTGTAATTAATACTATATTCCTGTGTAAATCCCCTTGCGACTAACCAGACTTTGTATCTATCTACCTTACCATCTGCCTTATACTTTAAAGCAAACACCCATCTACAAGTAACAACATTGGTCCCTTCTAGTCTAGGTACTAATGTCCATGTCCCGCGAAACCTTAGAACCTGTATTTCCTCATCCATAGCTGCTTTCCACTGAGATACTAGACTTGCCTCCTGGTAGTTCCTAGGAATTGATTCATAAGATATAGACAAGGCAAATGTACGAAATGAAGAATGAAGGTACTCATAACTTACAAAGTGGGATATAGAATGTGCAGTGGATGAAACACATGTGCCTTTCCTGAGGGTAATTGGCAAATCAAGGTCAGTAGGTGGCAGATCTGCAGATGGTAAAAAGGACTTGACTGTGGGAGGACGTGGCCATCGTCGATATACCTAGAAAGTACCAAATACTTTTGTCTCTGTAGTAGGAGCATCAGTAATATCCATCTCTCTAGGTTCAACCACAGACCGTAAAGAAACACTATCAGGAGCTGAAAAGGTACTGTCAAAGAAACTTTGATTCTCATAGAAGGTGACATCGACAGATACAATGTATTTCCTGGTGATAAAGTATATAACAACAATAGCCACGCTGAATACGAGAATAACCACTGAAACGCACACCGAACAAACCTCGGAGCCAGTTTGTCCAGATTGGGAGTTAGGTCCTAAACAAATGCAACACAGCCAAACACCCTAAGAATAAAAGAGAAGGGATCAACACTAGGATAAAGTCTTTGTAGTGGAATATCTCCACCAAGTGGTGTAGATGGCATACGATTGATGAGATATACTGTAGTGAAAACAGCATCAGGTCAAAGATACTTGGGGACATGCATCTCAAACATAAGTGATCGGGCAACATCAAGTATGTGTCTATGTTTACGCTCTGCAACGCTATTTTGTTGGGATGTATGTAGACAAGAAGTTTACTGCAACACGCTCAAAGATTTACAGTATTGTCGAAGATTCGTTTGAGTGAATTCTCAAAATAAAAAACTTTTGGATAGAAATAAACTGATTCTTTATTTCTATGAAAAATTTCTTAATAATGTCAAGCACACTGACTCTATCCTTTAAAAGATACACTTAAGACACATAAGAAAAATCATCGACAAAAATAATGTAATATCTATGGCTAGGCATCGAATAAGTTCTGGTAGAACCCCAAACATCACAATGTACTAAATCAAAAGGACTCTTACTTCTAACTAGACGTAGACCTCGAAAGGTAGCACGATGGTGCTTACCTAACTCACAACACTCAAAATGAAAAGACGACACAGACAACCAATGAAGAGCTTGTTAAAGTTTCTAATGAGAAGGATGGCCCAACCAACGATGCTATATAATGGACGAGTCATCTGTGGAAGCAAGAGATGCAAAGCCTCTAGGTATCTCATCTTTGACAAGCAAGTAAACTCCTTGACTTTTGTTATGTCTTAAACCAATCCTCTTTCCCGTCTGCAAATCCTGAAAGGTACAGTGAAAAGGGAAAAAAGTCACATAGCAATTTAAACGTTTGGTAATGGAGCTAATGGGTAAAAGATTTACAAAGAATTCAGGTCCAAAAAGAACTTTGTCTATGGTTAACTGAGGCGTAACACGAGTGGTGCCTTGTCCAATTACCTTGTAAGTTCGACCATCAACTATAGAGACTGACCTAATGTCAGGTAACTAAGATATACGAGAGTAAAGGTCACAATTATCTGTCATGTGAGAAAATGCTCTTGAATCAATAATCCAAGAACTGTCTCTAGAGGCAACTAAACCAAATATACTTGAGGTGGAAGCAGTGGCATAAGATGCAACAGCAGGTGTAGACTGAACCTCTCTGTACTAAAAAAACTGAGCATACTTCTTCTGAGATAGAGTCACTGACTGATTACTGATAGTGGGAGTATCTGCAGGTGTCTAAGTCACCTCTGTAGAGGCTTGTGTCCACTCTGGCTTACCGAACTTTTCCCAACATCTGTCCAATCTGTGGTTAATACGATCACAGTGCTCCCACAGAGTCCAACATCTACTATCGTCTTGTCCTTGGCCTCCTCCTCGTCCAGAATTACGACCGCGACCACAAGAATGAGCAGCCATAACAGAATGATCAGCAGTAGAAGCAGACACACCTATAGAAACACGTAAAACTCTAACAAAGGTGCTCTCCCGGCTTGAGGTAGAATCTACTCCAAGAATTTAACCTCGTATCTAAGAAGAGATCTTCGGGGTTAGGCCAGAAAGATAGGTAGCTATAGTAAGTTCCTCTCTGTATCAGCGCATGGTAGTAATATTAGGAGTAAGTGGTTGATACAAGTCAAGTTCATCTAAAAGTACACGAAACGTCCAAAAGTGATCCTGAATTGAACTATCTCCCATCTTCTAACGTAAAGGTTTTCTCGTAGATATCAAAAATCTAGGAAATGTTCTTCTCATAACCATACATCTGTTTGAGGGTCCCAAATTTTCTTGGCAGGACGAAGAATCATAACAATGCGAGCAACTGATGGTTCCATGCTATTCACCATCCAAGAGACAATCGCCGAATCGTCAGCAAACCAATCTTCATAAGTGCTATCCTTGGCATCCGAAGGTGACTGGGTCAGATGTGATGGGCAACCAAAAACGTCTCAAAACTTTGGAACTAGAGGAGATAATTCTTTTCATTTAGTTTCTCTGTGGTACCACTCAGGTTTTTGATTAGAGACTCTCGAGAAGCCATGCTGCAAACCAGAAATCAGATCTAAAAAATAAACTAGTAGGATGCAGAAATCAATACCAATGATTTCCAAGAGATATTATCTAGGTGACGAGCAATAATCACCCCTAGTAGTAGCAGAATCGAGAAAGTACGCCCTATCTACATAACGTACAGTAGTAGTAGTAGCCATCGAATCCCTTACGGTGGTAATAGGAAGATCTTTGACACCCACTCACATGTGGATGTGCATAGGAGACAGACTACAGAGGTCGTTTAAAGAAGAGAAGGGGCCAGAGATGGGTGGTTGGATGTGGAAAAATTAGGATTTCCCCTTGTACTCTGGTATCAGGTGCAGTTGAGAAAAAGTAGCATGGATTGAGAGAAAGTAGAAGTCAATTTTATTATTAGGGATAAGGTTATATATATATAGGATAGAATAGAGTTAAATGGATCTTACATTGGATATCCAAATACGTTATAAAATTATCGTATCTCTATTGACTTAATAAGACCCATAAGACTTAGTACCTATAAAACTATCCTATCTCTATTGACTTAATAAGACCCATAAGACTTAACATGATCATCAATAAATCCATGATAAATTAAGTAATTAGTTTGGCAGATACACACATAATAGGTTATTGACTCCATAGGCCTGCTAAAATGATAATTTCGTAAATAAATTGTAGATAAATTACAACAATAGTGAGCACAGAATTCTGGTAGAAAACTAATGTTTAGAACCATGGTCATAACCATAGAATTAAATATTGACACGTATCGACGATACATGTGTTGGAATGAGAGCTGAGCGACATGATAAGTACTGGTATGTCACTAAATACCATGTCATACCAATATGTCGATATGAGTCGTCCATGGCAACGAGTAAAATTTACATTAAGTTTGACGCTGATTCGCCGACACACCTATTACAAGGACCGACACGTACGAAACAACATGTATTTCTGCATCTTCTTCTTTCCTACCCTCTCTTCCTTTTCATTTATCTCCTCTCCTTTATTGCAAGTCTACAAGTAGGTTATTGGTGGCTTACATTCTCTTCTCTCCTTAATTTCTCTCAAAATTTATCCCTCTTTAAGGTATAACACTTGTTTTTTATATAGAATCTTTGGTTTTCTTCATTTTTTGTGTTTGTGTTTTGAAATTTTCATGTAGATTTATGATAGAATCTTAAATCTATCACAATAATAAGTGTGCCTAAGTTAATAATACATAGATCTAATTTAATAATATATAGATCTTAGGATTTTCTACGTTTTTTTATATTTTGATGTTAATAATTTGATATTACATAGATTAAACCTAATAATACATAATAGATCAAACCTAATAATATATAAGTCTTAGGTTTTTACATGTTTTTTTTGTGTTTTGATATTAATAGCTTGATATTACATAAATTTAACCTAATAAGGCATAGATCTAACCTAATAATACATAGATATTAGGTTTTTTTTTGTTTCTTTTGTGTTTTGATGTTAATAACTTAATATTGCATATATCTAACCTAATAATTCTATAAAATTATTAAAAAAATACTAAAATTCGTAATTAAGTAAAAAAAATAGTAAAAGATTTATAGTTTTTAAAAAATCAAAATGTTTTGTAATTAATTAAAAAATAAGGAAAATTTGAAAAAAAAAGATTGATTGTAAAAAATACTAAAAAATGTAGAAAATTACAAAGTGTTTGAATGTACTATTTCATTAAATTAATAACAATTATTTTTTATTTTCAACCTTCATAATGTCAAATTCCCCGTGATCTAAAAGTAGTAAAGGTCATAATGATATAAAGGCACTTAAATCAGATGATCGAGTTTGGTTGCATACAGATCCAATTGGCAATGACAATAAAAAATACAATACAAATACTGTGACAAGAAAATGAAAAGTGGAGGAATAATAAGATTAAAACAATACCATGTTAACATATACAGTAACGTAGTTAAGTGTAAATCATATCCAAGTGCAGTTTTTGCTCAAATGAGATAATTATTAAAAAACTATTACAAGACACTAAAGCAAAGAAAAGTGACAAAAAAAGAAAAGAGGAAATATTTAACAAGATTTTCTTCAATAAAGATACTTCTCGTGTTATTTCCATATCAGATTCATGATGATATGATTTACCTTACAGACCATGATACTCTAGAAGACAAAGAAACATATAGAAGAGTAATAATAGAATCTAAAAATTAAGAATGACAAAGAATAAATTCAAAGATTCCATAAAATGAATAGTATTCAAAGACAGTGACAATCAAAGTACACAAAAAGATAAAGATAAAGACATTATTGAAATGTTTAAAACGTATAGTCAAATATATGAAAGTCAAATGCAGCTATAATTAATAAATAAGTCTTAAAGTAGAAGACCATTAAAAACATGTTTGAAAATGCTAGGAAAAAAGTTGATCAAGCTGTAGTAAAATATATGTTCTTCAATACCATCCCAGTAAAAACAACAAAGAAACCTTAAAGATGTAGGATACTTAGGCTTCTCTAGAGGAGGTGAATAGAGAATTTTTAAGTTTTAGTTCAATTTTAATTTTCTTTAAGTAAAATAAAAAAGAAGGAAGAAGTAATCACACAATAAAGATAAACAACAATAGAAAGTGTTCAACGATTTATAGTGGTTCGGCAACCCCAGCCTAATCCACTCCTCAAGTTCCCTACTTGAGATTTCCTTTTTTACTTAATATCAAAAGTTTACAAGTAACAAATACCTTGTGCCACAACTGGCGATCTCTTCTCCCACCCGAAGAAGAACTCAATGTAACTTGAGTACAACAGTAGTTATTACAATACTCTTATGATCTCCCAATACTTGCCAAACTTGATGCAATGAAAAAGGAAGCTTAAGATGGCTAAGGAGGATGCAAAGGATGGGATTTTAGATCAAGACTTGCAACACTAGTAGTATGATAGCTGTAAATGCTTATTATACTTTCTAAGGTATCATTAGACTAAGATTTATAGTGTTAAGCTTAGCTCTAAGTGTGTCTAACAACTAGAAAATCTTTTGCCAACTAATAGAAGATTCGGTATGCCAAAATTCTTCGGTCGACCGAAATCTACAACGGTCGAGCAATTCGATATACCGAATAAATTCGATTGACCGAAAACTATTTTAGCACTGCCCGTTCAAATATAGTTGCCCGTTAATCCTAATTTTATATTTATTTATATTTGTCGATATGTCGAAGAAATTCAGTATGTCGTTTAAGACTCAGCTCAATCTTTTTTCTTTCAATGTTTTTAAGGATATTCTATCAGGTATTCCTATTTTTCTATGATGATAACTTATGATGAGAGATTATTACATTCCTAGAAATTACATCAAGAAAAGATAAAAATTACATCAATATATGTAATACAATGTGAATGATAATTTTGCCTATTGAGTCCTTCTTTCGCCTTTCTTTATATCTTCTAGTTCTTTTCTCTGGAGTTTGTCTTGTGCCTTGTATGGCTTATCTTGTATGCCTTGTCTTGTTTCTTCATGTCTGTCCTTGAGATCATTCTTACACGATTGAAAATATTTATAAAGTCCAAATTGTTATCATCAAAATAAATAGATAATATCATTTTTCAACAAAAGATACTAGAGTAAAAACATCAATTGAATATGAGATCATAAACAAGTACTTTAGAGTAGAAAAGGAAGAATTAGAAACCTACATTGAAACGACAACAACCAACTTACGAGGTGACTATCATGTGTGATGATTAAACAAGTACCATAAGAAAATAGATCATCAACTTCATACTTTACTGTAATGATCATACCATTTCCTTGAAGTCTATTGATGTTTTTGTTGATGTTATCAGAAATTATAAGTATATATACAAGCAAATAACAGAAGTCATTGAACGAGAGGGTGTAGTAAATGTGGTACAGATTGTTATTGACAATGGAAGTAATTTTAAAAAAATCAATTCTTAAATTATGAAAAAGAATGAAATCTATTGGATACCATGTGTAGCTCACTTATAACAAATAAGGCCTGTATGGTCCTAGCAAATATGGCAGGTACATGTAATAAGCACGAATTGTGAGCACGCATCCATCGTGGGCGTACATAGCATGCATGACTAAATAGCACGCATAGCCGACGTGAATGGCTAACGTGGCTTACCAATTCAATTCAGTGTATTTCAAGTTATATTTTGAGAAATTAATTTCCGTTGGTTGTATTCTTGAAATTTGTATGGTGAACTTGGTCAAATAGATTGAGATTTGATTACCTGTAATCGTAAATATAATTATTAGATAATTACAGTAGATTTGTGGTTGTCACCTTCTTTAGATCTCTAATTTCTTTATATTATGTTTGTGGTTTTTCCTTGGTTCTTTGCATTGAGGCGAAACTTGACATGCGATGGCCATGAATGTGTGAGGCCGAAGGAAGGATATAACGCTAAATGCTATAGTGCAGTCCGAGACCCTAAACATGTGATTTACTTTATGAATATCAGTGTCCAAGATATTTTCCTGTATTCCATGACTTTTGGCATAAATTATGTGCGAAAATTGCAGAGTGATGTTGGCCACGCAATCATATAAGGAGGAGTGTTACGGGAGGCAAGTAAAGAGAAGAACAAAAAAAAAGAGAGAAGAAAAGAAGAGAAGAGAAGGCTTGAGAGAAAGAAGGAAGTAGGGAGAGAAAAAGAAAGAAAGGCAGAAAGAAAGAGAGAGACAGAGAGAAAAGGGGGCTGCTTGTGCTATGAAGAGAGAAGAGGAGAAGAAAACAAAGAAAGAAAAGAAGGAAAAAAGAGAGGAGGAATAAGAAAGAAAAGAAAGAAAGAGGTACATGTCCTACCTCACTGTTTTCATCTCGTTTAAACTTATGATTATTGAAAATATGTCGTGTAAAATGCTTTGGATGTATTATGAAGATCTTGTAAATTTTTGGTGAGTTTTTAGTGGATTTTGGAAGATTTTTGGAGTGGATTTTCTACTATTGGTTGTTTTGAGTTCCTTAGCTTTGAACTTTAATATCTCAAGTTATACGTATCGGATTTCTGTGATTTTTATCCTAAATGGTAGATTACTTCGAGTTTTCGTTTTGATATATTATGTGAAATTTATTGGAAAGAATGGTAAGATCTTTAGAATTCCCAAAGGTCGATGACATCTGTACAATTACTGCTTAGTTGTTCACTATCAGTTTTTAGGGATTTGGCACCACCAATAGGTGCGACTCGCGAGCATGAGCCATAGACGTGCCTGGCCCGTGCAAGGCGCCAATGGGCACCCCTGGCGTGCCTAGCCGATGCAACCAGCACTTGATGGTGAACCCAAGCCTGGTTTTGATACTTAATGTCATGACTTTTATTTTTAAAATGGTGCTTTTAATTGTAGATATTTTGTGAGATGGAAAATTGTTTTGAAAATGGATTTCGAAAAGATTTACAAAAAGAAAATTGCATAAGTTTGCAACAGAATTTCGAAAATGTTTTTCAAGATTTTTCGTGATTTCAGTAGAAACTACAAGGACCGTGGATTGTACCGGTGGACCAGGGATGACTGATACCTCTAAATAACCAGTTGGGAGTCCAAAATTGTGGTTACCAAGTGGTAGAGTCACAGGGCCGTAGGATTATACTAGCGGACCAGGGACAACTAATTCTCCTAGAGGGTTAGTTACAAGTCCATAGTTGTGACTACTGAGTAGTAGAACTTAGATTAGAGACTCAGGTGGTTTAAGTTGAAGACATCAATAGAACGTACCCTGTGTTTGTATTAGAGTGGACCTTTAAAGGATTCCTAGAGAGAGAAGAATTTAAGACGGACAAGCTCTTATACAAGGTGACTCGTTTGTAGTAGTGCAGTGTGCTTCGATAGCTGCTTGTTGGCTGATTGGTCACTAATGGTCATAGTGATACAACAGGTTTTCTCGTTGGGTGCGTGTGTTATGGTTTTTTGTGCTTGGATTCAAATTTTCCGACTTTAATCCAAAGAAACCTTGGTTTTCGAGATATGGTTTTTTTTATGGTAGTTTTTTGGACATGGTCTAGCATAAAATGGCCATTCCAAGGGTGCATAATGGATTTCAAAGAATGCATGTATTTTGAGAAAAAGAGAGAAGGTTTTAAAAAGCATGTTTTGAAAAAAAAATGTGTGCTTCTCTACTATAAATTTCGCAACTTTTGGTGTCTTACAAACTTCAGGATTTGAGACTGTTGAGAGAGACAATAGTGTGGTTCTAAAAGTTGATTACTAGTAGCTTCAGTTTTTGATTTATTACTTTTTTTTTTGACAAGCGTGTACTGAGTGACTATTGGATGTCATTCATACGTGTTTGTGTTGATTTTCTTTTAAGTGCAAATCATGAAGTTGTAGTCTAGTGTAGTGCATATAATCGGAACTACGTAGTCATACATCATAGTTTCTTGGTATTTACTAAATTTTCTATCATGTTATTTAGTTATTTACTGAATTCTCTATTAGTTTTTGGTAGATAACTACTGGTTAAATGATTATGAGTAGTTTGATGCTAGTATATGGTGTTAGGGACGTCACATCACTGTATTTATTTAATGATTAAAGATTTCGAAAAGACGACGTTATTAGAGAAGACAATAATAAATGTAAAGATTGTAACCAATTTCATTTACAACCACTCATATTTACTAACTTTAATGAAATTACCTAAGTATTTTGGTGATGATTTGATTCGTCTAGAAGTCCTGATTTTAATAAATTATATTGCTCCCTAAAGTAGACTTAATTGAAAAAATGGACTGAAGTATATGTTTAACTCATAAGAATGATACAAATATTACGAGAACGAAATTCTAATTAGTAGGAGAGTAAATTTAATTATAAATAATGTATATTTTTGGGAGGATGGTAGAAATAATGTATATTACGATAAGAAGTCTACCATGGGTTTCTTATATGAAGTTATGTGGTTGATGAAAAATATTATGATCGATGCAGTATATAGATTATCTAAGGTATATCTTAAAATTACAGATGAAAGATTGTCTAATATATTTCTTCATCTTTTACATGAAGTTAATAAACATTTTAATATGTACAATCATGTTTTTATCATTATATTTAATTTTTTTACACAATTGTTTACTGAATAAGTTTTTTTGTCAATATAGCATATTATTTAAATTCGTAGTTCCAGTACAATCATCAATTCGATAGTTGTACTGATTTATTAACATTTGTTAAAAATGTGATGAAAAAATTAGAACCTAATGTCAATATCTGAGTATAAGTTTTCAATAAAATAAAGTATTTTAAGACAAACTTCAGTCATTTGGAGAGCTTCATACGATATGTTCTCGTGACACAATGACCCTAGGTAATATTTTTAATATCAATTCTTTTATTTCATAATATTACTCCATTATATAACTAATAACTAAATATCATATTTCAAGTAAATGATGGAAGTTAAATGGTACAGGCTGAAGAATATTCCTGTAAAGGTTTTATTTCAAATAATAGCAACATCTGATTGTAAACGAAATTCGAGTTTATTCAACCATATTCAAAAAAAAAAAAAAAACAAATTAAAGATTGCAAGGTTGAATAACTTGGTATTTATGTACTACAACATACGATTGAGAATGATATATATCAGGGAGAGAAAACATAAAAACTATTTGAACCTAATAAATCTTATATATATTTATAGTGAAAATGAAGAAGATGATCCTTTACTTAATTGTAAGAAAATGAAGAATCAATTTTAGATGAAAAAGAAGATAGGCTATGTTTTAGAATTACTGGCGAAATAAACATCGATGTAGAGGAATATATGAGTTCATCAAGACGTTCGTGGAAATACTCCAAGTTTAAGGAATGACAATGACATAAATAATGATGACACACAACCAGATACAACCCCATTTGCAACGAAAGAGTTACAATGACAGAAAGAGACTCAAAGGTTATATAATCCATCTATAGGGGAGACTACCTTCACACATGCTACACAAGACGAGAATCATGAAGTCCAATCATAAATTCATTATCGACAAAGAAATTGTCGTGGTTAACAATTAGATGAAGATTCTTAGAGTAATCATACAAGAAGATCTTCTTAGACTCAATTGACTCTTTGAGCATTTATGATCCTAAATATCTTTATGATTATAGTTATTGTGGAGGTAATTTTATTAAACAAACAAACTATTATACTAAAAGTGACTGGACAAGAACTACATCTTCTTATACTCTAAGCGAACAATCTATATGGGACATGAGCTCGTTCTTTCATTATACATCTTATTTAACGTCATATGAAAAGCAACCACCAAAACGTCCTCCAAGTTATTCTAACATCCCTTAACAACTTTAAGAAATTCTTCAACCAATATTTATTCCATAACATCCACCAATGAGATTCTTGATACAACAGCCAGTATCACAATATCACTACTATATTGTTGAATACTAAACATATTACAATCATATATCTTGAAACAACTACGTATAATGGAAAGAGTCTTAAGTTCGACAATAAATTTATTATGAAGACAATATCACTGAACAATAACAAGATGATTTTGATGAACCAAAGCATTCCTTATGGTATTAAGCATATATGATATAACTTTTATGAACACTTTTGTTTTTAAATATTTATAAAGTATTTTTACATATTATTTATACTTGAAGATATTTGTATTAAATCCATCCAATGTATTTTAATGTAATGCATATTGAAGAAGTTGATCTCAGTAGTCTAAGATGTAAATTATTGCTTATTTTAGCTTATCTTAGAGTTTCAAATCAAAATTCAAAGTTTTTTGACTATTACATAGATTTCCGTAAATTTACCACATTTCAACCAACATTTCCATTGATGTCTGACACATTTCATACTTTTGACATTTAATTCTATAGTCATAACAACCAGCTATGAGGAATCATTCAATTATCGGTTGCTTTGTAACAAACACTTGTGATTGACATCTATAAATACCAATGCACTCTCTTCCATGTGATCATCAAGAAAGAGAATCTTCGAGTTTTTCTTCTATTGTATTAATAAATGTAATTATACATGGTATTTATAGTCCAATAATTAGGATAATTGTCTTCCAAGCAATAGACCCAGATTCGACTGCTTGTAGACATAAGCATTATGTTTTTCTCTTAAAAAATAGGACCACAACTCAATGTCCTCATTGAAAAAACAGATTATAATCGATAGTCAAACCAACACCACGGCAACCACAAGATCCCTTAGTATTTTATCTTTCTTTTCCTTTTACATTGGGTTGTAGCCTTGGATTGTGTCCATTTGTAGGTAAGAGAAAAAAGCTCACCGATAAGGGCAAGTAAACAACTTGAAGATTATTATTGGTGGGACTGACTGGATGCTAGTCTCCTCACAAAGGCGAGAAAATGCAAGCAAACGAGCTATATACTCATGTGATCAGTAACACTTCAACAAACAAATGAGTGTCATGTGCCTAACGAGAAACAACCACGAGCATAAATGGCCAGTTCCACAAGCTCACCTGTCTAATCTGAACCGTTCTCGGACGTCAAACAGGTGAGGAGATGTAAACAGCCCCGTCCGAAACCCACAATTCCGTAGAATCGACTCCACGAACGAGCAAGTCGAGCCCTGCAAACAACAACCAAATGCACAAATATCCATCAAGTAATTATAATTGTAGAAACAACATAAAAACAAAGGTTCTTGCTTTTAATTAGCTATAATTATAGAAACAACATAAAAAAAAAATCTTGCTTTTAATTCTCACTGATCAGCTCTCACCTTTCCTTTGGTGCCAGCAACGTGGACCACATTCAACCGCGAAATTACATCGTCCGCCAAGTTCAGTATCTACCACATTATCCAAAACAAAAACTTTCTCAAAACAACAACAAGAAGAGGAAACAAATGATGAGTTGGGAATCGAGTACCTTGAGATAGTCGAAGATGAGGTCAAAGTTGTCGCCTTTCTTGGAGGGGTCAGCTCGCGTTCGCCGAAATTTGAGTGTGGACAACCGGTCCAGAACCTCCTCGTACTCTGCCGCCGCCAATGACCCTGCAAACGATCATGGAGATCCGAGAATCGCAAATACATAGAGAGAAGAAGAACAAGAAGAAGAAGAAGATGATGAAGGTAGAGGTATTTGAGATACACACCTGTTGTTGCCGCCATCATCCCGGAAGCTTTTGAGCGGAACTAGTGCGGTGGTGTAAGATAATTTTTCATCTAGTAGGAGCTACAATTGAGAAGGGCGCATTTTTTCTGTACGGGCCTGCCGGTAAGAAACCTGTAGGCCCCTCTAAGTGGAAAAGAACATAAGCCGTCGAATTTAACCAGCGGTTGTAATAAAGTTGCAAAGAAACGCTTCCTCTCGTTCCTCCTCCCCTCTCGCTTCCTTCGGCTTTTCTCCTTGTAGCTTCTCTTCTTTCGCTTTGCTTCCCTTTTTAGGTTGTCCGATGTCTTTTGCTTCACTTCCCTCTTCTTCTCATTTCAATACTCTCTTCTCACTCTCGATGGTGAAGAAGTGTTAGCAATTTTTGGTTTATTCCGCCTCCCCCTCCTGACTCCGCCTCTGCCTTCTTGCTGCTGCACCTACTACATCCGCATGCGCCTCCTCCTCCTGCCTCTGCCCGATCATCTTCACAAAGATGGGGTCGGGAGCGGCGACTAGGGCTTGGAGCGGCGGGAGCACGGCAGAGCAAGACCTGATGCAGGCTCCGGCGTCTGCACAAGGCACGACGGCGGTGCACGGGCATGGGGAGCGGTGGAGCGGCGCGAGCACGGCAAAGCAGGACATAGTGTAGGGCATTGGCTCCGGCGAGGGGTGCTTCCCCAGTACGGGGCAGGAACGGTGGTAAAATGGTACCTCTCTAGTCCCCCTAGGGGTGGTGACCTCGCAGGCTGAGCGACGGCGTCCTCCCTACAGAGACCGTGCCGACATTCCGGACCAACGACGCCTTCCTGTAGTTGGGTTCCGACTTTGTGATTGAAGTATGGATCATTGTATACTCATATAATATCGTAGGAATGTCATTATTGTGGGAACATCGTCACAAATTTTGTCTGTGCAACCTCTCAGATCTGCCTCTTCTTCCTTCTACTTCTCAGATCTGCTTCTCCCCCCTTCTACCTCTCAGATCTGCCTCTCTCAGATCTGTCTCTCCCTCCTTCTACCTCTCGCAGATCTACCTCTCCTTCCTTCTACCTCTCAGATCTACCTGTCATATCTATCTCTCGTAGATCTACCTCTCCCTCCTTCTTTCCTCACTCCGATCGGACTATGCCTACTAGCAGATCTACGTCTAGCAGATCTACGCGAACATTGTTTCTGTTCCGACGACTCCATCTCAGGTTCGTCGATTGGATGCAGGTTTTGAAAAAATGAGATTCTGCAATCTACTACTTCTTTTTTGCATAATACTACATGGTCATCTGTTTATGTTTTACGATTTTGTCTCACAGATTTGACAGTTTTTTTATGCTCCCAACTATATCCTGGATATTTCAATTTAAGCTACTTAAATCTGCATAAACCTGTCCTTAAATTTCATTTAAATAAGTACAGTTGATTTGTTTTGATTCAGGTTATCCTCCAGGTTATCCTCTGGGTAACCTGGAAAGAAAGAAACAGTAGGATATTCCGCAACAATTTCAAGCCTACTTATGTTTTTATTTCTGATATAATTGGACTAATGAGGCACTGGTTAGATTTTCTTCTACCAGGTTTTTGAAAAGGAGGATTTGAGGAGAACATTAGCCTCTATAAAGGTTGTCTGGGCAGAAAACTTATCTGCTTCCTCCGATGCTCCTCCCACCTCTAATGACTCTACTATTCCTACTGCTGTTGAAGCTATGGAGCAGTAGATTGTCTTTTGTTTTTGAATTTTGAAAACATTATTGCCAACTTACTGGCCGTCTGTATTATTGGCAGGAACACTACCTAAGTATTTTTGTGATTGTCTGGACCCTTGATTCCCCTGGATTTTTGTCCTTGAGATTAAAATCTAATATAACATAACATACCATTGCCAAAAAAAAAAATTTGGTTTATTCATGGCCACTAAATTCTCTAGACGACAAGGATTTAATGTGGCTATAGGGAATACCTTATAGGCACTTCCCAGTGCATTATTGTGAATTGAAAAATGCATAGAAAAAATGGAAATTGTAATAAAATAGAAGATAAATATAAAAGTACTATTTGAATGTAGAATAAGAAAAAAGTAAGAATAAGTAGATAGTAGTGTTAGGATTTTGATAGTATTATTATTCAGTTTAAAAATTCTCTTTTAAAGATGAATAAGTGTGCATATGGTGATGTTCTGGTTTAGATGAAAAGTAGAATAAGTATCAGAATAAGTGTTGGAATAAGTAAAATATATGTAGATTAATAATAATCAACTTGATTATTAAGATATATATCTAATTTAAAGTATGTATACATCATATTATATATGTATTAATTTTTAAACAAAAAATAAACACATTATATACATATATGTATTAGAATACCTTAGCAGAATAATTTCATTCCACCCTTTATATAGAATAGTTATTTTAGAATAAGTAAATCAGAATAGAAATTGCTATTCCGAATTTATTTCAATTTTTACACAACCAAACGAAACAGTAATTCCTATTTTAAGTTTATTTCAGGACTTATTTTAGATCCAAATAGGGGCAAAAGATTCAAATTTTTTCAGAATTTGAAACTAAGAAAGAAAATATTCAAAAAGTACGAGGTCGACGAGGGAGGCTGGTGGCAAGGCGTGGAAGGCTCAGAGATGTCAAGCACGTCGGGGGACAAGTCGACGTTCTGTGCACGACATCACTCATTCGAGGTACGAGGTCATACGATGAAAGCGACAAGTTAGGCGGCGCCTGTCATGCTGTCCTGGCCCTGACGCGCGCTTGGGC
>JAMKQA010248957.1:0-13595 GCA_024699735.1 Posidonia australis | reverse complement strand
CCATATAATCACCCTTTCTCTGTTAAGGCAGCATACAATATTTTAAATGATGGGGGTGTCCGAAACAGGTACTTTAAGTGCATTTGGGCTAGTGTCACTCCTTTAAAAGTTAAGCTTTTTGCTTGGCTAGTCATTAAGAACAAAAACCTGACTAAAGAAAACCTGCAAAAAAGAGCATAGGCTGGGTCCCCCTTATGCACTTTTTGTCATGTTAGTATTGAGCATAATACTCACTTGTTCCTTAACTGTTCTTATGCCAGGAAAGTTTGGGATTTTTTTCTTGCTTCACCTTTATACTCTGGATTCTTATCTGTGACAGATATATTTTTCTCTGTCCCAAATCTCAAATTCTATTTGTCATATTCTGGGTGGATTATGTTGGTACAAGTCATCCTCTGGTTGATTTGGAAAGAAAGAAATAATAGGATTTTCAGGAATTCTTGTAGTGATGCATATGATATAATCTGTGATATTATTTATTTCATGAACATTTGGATAGATAATCTTGTGGCAGGTTTTGAAAAGGATGAGATGAGGATCTTTATGTCAGCCATTGCTGCTCAGCCACCCGATTCATCCAACCTCTCTATTCCTTCTTCCTCCAGAATGCCCTCAGGAGTCGATTCTTTGCCCATTGTTGACTCTGGAAGAGGTTCTGTGCCACCTGAGGGCCATTGAGGCTCTCTTCGTTTTAATGTTGCAGCATTGTCTATTGGTAGTGTAATTTTTGGACATTCTTTTTTAGACTGTTGCCTCTTATGCTGTAATATTCTATACAATACTATGTTTTTCTTACCGAGCATTTAAAGTCGATGAAATACATATCTAAACTTTTACAAAAAAATAATAATTTATAAAGTGTAACTTGGTAAATACGACTAATAAAGACGTTGAAGGAGATGTCTAATCACATAACCCTTCCTCTAGTAGCAATAGAATCAACTTTGAGGAAGAATATCAATAAAGTATATCCTATCCTAACAAATTATTATCATCATCGTAATAATAAAAAGGGCTATTGGAAGAATATCAGTAAAGTATATCCTATCGTAACAAAGCATTATCATCATCGTAATAATAAAAAAGGCTATATTTAGCGTTAGCACTCTTTTTAAAACCACTATTACCATCTATATCATTCTTACAATAAAAATTATATTACCACTCATTGAACCAATAAATTGTTGTAAATACCCTTAGCCTCGAACATTACCTAATTGTCACTCAATCCAAGTTAACCTCAACAGGTATCCACGAATTATTTAACATGTCCTGTTTAATATTTCCTTCCAATGCTAATTAATACAGAAGTTGTCTCTTTTTATAGGTTCCCTGACATATGGAAAAGAGAAGAAAACATAAAGATACATGAAAAGAATGAGAGGCACTAAAAAAAAGACTAAATGCACGTAAGTCTTTTTAGAGGCAAAAATACTATGTTTGACACCATTGATGTTAAATCTAATCGAATAGTATTCACAATAATTTATTAATGTCAAGAAGACATTAATAGGAGTGACAATGGATCGAGTCTAGATCGGATCTACCTATGTCCAGATCCATCTTATTTCATAAGTCTGGATCTAAATCTTAATTTTAAGATCCAAACCCATGAAGATAACAGATCTGGGTCCGAGTCTTGGGTCTAATAGATTCTCTAACTTATTTTCATTTTTTTTTAAGAAAATAGATTTTTAATTAAACTTAAAACATTGTAAATAAATATACTAAACAATTCTCTATCAATACACATATATCATGAATAAAATACAATCATGAATAAAATACAACCATAAATAAATATATAACATAAACAATATCATGAACCATTGATAGTTGAACAACACATAAATAAATATATCTAACTTCAATAAATTAACTTTTTCATAGTCCATACAACAATTCTCTATCAATGTGCGTACACCATATAAATTTTAGAATTTAAAGAGAATGTGATTTAAGAGTAGAATAATATATATTATATATATAGTATAAATATTATACATTACTCTTTATATTTAACTTATAATATATTATCTATAAATCGAGTCCATAGGTCCACGAGTCTGGATATTTTTAGACCCAGACCCGACCCAGTAAATGAACGGGTCTAATGGGTCTAGGTCCACGGGTCTCATTTTTAAGACCTAAATCCATACTTTACGGGTCTAGACCCACGAATCCTAGGTCCAGACCCGACCTATTGCTAACCCTAGATATTGATGTAACTTTCACTGTAAGAAGGATAGTGACAATAGATGTGATTTTAAGAAGAATATAGACACAAAAAAACCCTAACAAAAAGCATTATCATGAAATATCTACTAGAAATACCTATCAAATAAAAACTAGTACAGAAAAAAGTAGATCGAGTCATATCAATTGAAAAAAAAAGTTGTATTCATTGTACTAAATTTAAGATTTTTGACATATTTTTAAAATCAAATTGACGGAAATACATAATATAAACCACCATAGTCGCCTCCTGGCCCCTGGCCCCACTTTCAGTAGATGAGACGTATGAAACTTGTTATTGATGATCAACTGGTTTAATTCAAACTATCAATGAGTGACGTTCTTGGGAAGGTTTCGAATGACATTACTCTTCATACCAATCTTTGAACGCATCGTCTCGACCCCTAACCGGTTCATCGCCTTCAAGACTTTCATTCTCACAATTGGTTGTTTAGACTGCACTGTTGCCAAGCCCATGCTTCTGTATCTGCAAGTACCAAACTGCAATTAGTGATGGAACTATTTCACTGTAGACAAGGGACAAACAGAACAGGAAATGAGATTCACGACGTCATTATTATTCGTTATTATTCATATTGTCCTTTTGAGAAGATATGCACTCAAAAAGACGAATGCAATGGTGGTCAATCGATTGCAAAATACCAAAAGAGGGACCAACCTATGAAAGCGATATCTTCATACCAATATACCACACGTGTGGATTGCGAGATTACGCTAGCGTGCAGTCATATATGTTTCATCAGCCATAGGTGAATATAAACGAACTGATCTCCTACAATAAAATAATTCCCTCTACCTTCCACTCCATTTTCCTCTATCCAAAGTGAAGCTAAAAGTTCACAACCATTCTTGTTACAAGAATAATGAGTATTGTTAGCACAAGCTAAGTAACTATTCAAGGCCTAGATAGTCATAGTCTAGTCATAATCTACATTTCATGGTCATGTACCCACATCTTATACGTGATTGCATAAACAACATTTTCAAATAATAACAAAGAATTATTCAAGGAAGAGCTAAGCCTTTCAGAAGTGACCCAGCACAATCATAATAAAGAATTATCGTGGAAGAGCCAGACCTTCAAGACGAGGCCCACTACAATGCCCTGCTACTACCACAAATCACATAATTACAATAATACTTGAATAAAGTCAGAAAGGTAAGATAGCAAATACCTTGAAGCTAGTGAAACTGCCAATGCAATATCTTTTGCTAGAGATGGGCGTGGCTTTTGCTTGTAGTATCGCAGAAATTCACGAGACCCAAGGGTGACAGTGGATGCTCCTCTTTCAGATTTCTTTGTTATTATAAGTTCAGATCCACCAATTCCTAGTTCAATACTATTGTCTAGGCCATCAAAAGACACCAACTGTTTACCATTTCCTTCAACATAACTTCAGAAACACAGAAACAAAATAGTGTCAAAAACAAAACCAGGAGCACATAAACTCTTATAATAAAAAAATAATCAATAAGATAACAAATGGAAAAAACCACAGGATTGATTACAGAAAGGAATCTGGCACTAACTATAGTTATTTGTAATGTCATGTCTTTAAAAAGCAAATAGGACTTAAGAAGACAACAAGGTAATACAACATTCAACATGAGTAACTAGTATAAAGCTACTTCTTAAAACTGTCGTGCAGATTGTTTCATCACATAAACCTATTTAGTATTTACCAATTGATAAACCAAAATCACTCTAGTAACTTGGTTTTGAGAATCCCAACCTTCTTAAGATAGTAGAATAGGGCAGGTAATAACCATTCCTACATTGATCCTATAAAGATGACAGTATGCCATGGTGATACAAATCATGGTACTAAATGTCTACGTGTGTCACCGAAATTTCTCCGACACGTGTCTTATTTTCAATTTACCGACATGACTCCGACACGATATCGAAATGGAAGTTTTCTGAACAAATGTAAATTTTTTTTACCGTGTTTCCACCGATACAATTCCGACATACCGATATTTTCCCGACACGTGTCTATTTTTCAACTTATCGAAGTCCGACACAAAATCGACATTTAAAATCATGATACAAATTGAGCTCTTGTGGCCTGACTTGGTAGCTTGAAACTTTGTTTTCAACATGGATAGATCTAGAGTTACCGACTTACCGTAGATCTAGAGTTACCTTGACTTCTTTCTTTTTGACAAAGATGACAAGAAAAGATTGGAAACCTTTGGAACACTTAAGTGTCAAAATTCGGATAGAAATAGGAAAAGAAAGAAGTCAAGAGTTTTCATTTCCAAAGTGCTTGGTCATATTGTTGCAAATGTAACAAAGATATTATGGGAAAGTAAGCTGCTAGGAGAGGTTACTCATCAGGTGCAAACTAACAACATGATTTACATTTTCATCATTAAACTCTAAACTGTTTCTGAACAATCAGGATCACTGTGGATGAGGCAGAGTAGAAAGCTAAATGCTTCAATATTTTATCATTTAAATCAACCAAAATCTCAGGTAGCAGAGACATAAGAGAGAACACTCTAGGAGCCAAAATGAAAGTAATTACGATTAGTATAAATGAAGAGGAAAAGGTAAGTATATTTGTGACAGCAAATTTCATTACTCTTAACATAAGATGATGTAATGCTTTGAACAAAGTAAAAAGGAAAAAGGACTAAACCTGCTACTGTAATCATAAAACTCTTCCAAGTCTGCCTCTTCCTCCTCACCTCCATCCCCATAATGAACTTTGCAATGCCCTTTTGCTATCATGTGCTTCCTAACTGCCTCCAGACTTTGAAAAGCATGGCATCTTTCATTGCAATACAAACATGTGAAATCTCTTTTAACCTAAACAATATCACTCACCAATGTGATTTTAAATTAAAGGTAAAAAAGCAAGACTAACACTCATGCAAGTATGTGACATACCTTTAGGCCAACATATGTAAGGAAGCCTTTTGGATCCTTCAAGTATTCAATGTCAGGAATGAAAAATCCATGTTGCTTATGCATGTGTACCATACATGCTTCTACGCTGTCATGATCTAGATCACAAATGAAACAGCTTCCAGGATCCAGTTCTTCAACATCATCCATTTTGTCATCTTCACCATTGCTTGAATCAGAACCATCATCATGTGTATCCATAACATCGGATACCCCATCTATAGAATTTGGGTCAACCTCCTCCCATTCATCTTCACTCTCTTTACTTCCCTCATTCTCGATTTCTCTTAAAGACTGGGGCTTACTTAAAGTATGAGGTTTACTTGCCTGACGACTTGGAGCTGGCTTTATAATTGTCATGCTTTCACTAGAAGGTATTGATCCCTGAGAGGCTCTCGTTATGTGGCTTCGTGACTTGAGATGTTGGGCATGAGCTTTTGAACTTCTGTACTCCTTTCCGCAAATAGTACAGCCATATGTCAATGGCATGTCACTCAACTTGTTTTTCTGCTCAGACATCGCTAAAAGTTTAGCCTGGAATAGTGCCTCTGTTACTCCAGGAACTCCTGCGACCTGTTGGAAAGATAAGTGCATCAGGCAATAACCAAAGACATGAATAAAAGGGGTGATGGGACCAAAGTATCATAAAGACACAGTACTTCACAATTGCCAATCACCTAACTAATTACAAACATAAAATGAACCCAGGCAGGAAAAACACTTAAAACATACAGTCTACATCTCATGCAACAATATAGACCATCAAGGACTCATAGGTCAATATCCTTTCAGAACTAACATATGCTGTTGCAACAACTAGTACTATCAATAAGAGCGCTTGAACCGTCAGATCCAGTGGCGCCAAGTATTCTCGCAAATTTTTTTTAAAAAAAAGGAGGGGCAAAGTCTACTAAACTAGACCGCTTTGATGATCGCAACCATGTAATGGTCACGGGTCAGTACATAATCATTTGTCACCAATTGATTTTATTTATGACTATCACACACATTCAACCACCTATCAAGCAAACACCAAAAGCGCCATTTATCTGCATATTGATAACACATTAATCACACTATCATTTTACGTGTGCTTCGACCATCCTTAGGATACATCACTCTAGCATGGAAACAAAACTTCCTTTTTTACGCAAAAGGAACGAACAGGCTATCGCTAAACCGCAGAGTATCAGGTAAAGGCGACGAAAGCATGGAAAAAACCATAGCGACGACAAAGGAAAGCCCAACAGCAACAAAAACCAAAATCAGAAACTCTTCGGAGACAGTATCAACTCCAGCTAATATCCAACCCTAGACTAGACGAAACCAGGAACAGGAGCTTGTTACCTTGCGCTTGAGATTGTACCGGTGCCATTCGGACTTGTAGTGTACCTTCTGCTGGGCGTCGTCCTCGAATTCCTTGTTGCAGGCGTTGCACGTCAGCCCTGGCATCCTCTCCCTCTAGAATCGCTCTCTTTCTCTCTATCTCTTCAGAAATTTCCGTATTTTCTGCGTCGAGAGGCGGCGGGAGGGAGAGAGAAATTGCAACGTTGGGAATTAGGAAACGCCGCAAGTTTGATACAGGGAAAGAGTTGGAATGGCGACGGTGGAAATGAGATCGATGATCAGGAGCCGTCCATTGACTTGCCGGGAAATCCACCGCCAAAAGACCATCACCTCACCTGATATAATCTGTCGGATCTAAAAGCACGAGCCCCGTCGTGCTTATCGGTTTGGACCACAAGCACGAGCCCCGTCGTACCTATCGGTTTGGAAGAAATAATAATCGAACTTGGGTGAAATTTATTTTGTCGAAATCGGGCCAAACTGAACTGTTAAAAGTCGATTCGGTTCGATCTGATTTATGATTTAATACAAATATACAATGGAGTGTCAGAAATAAATAGGTCTTGCTCCATCCATCTATTTATCTATCAATCAATCTAGGAAATAACACCTCCTCTCATGAACCGACCTGCTTAGGGTCCGTTTGATTTAGCTTGTAGGCAGCTTCTAGGTTATGGGTTATTGTCGGAGTGGTCCGTAAATATAATAAACAAAAAAAAAATGCTAAACTTATACTAAAATAAGATTTGATATTTTTCTCGGAAATTACCTTTTGAAATCTTTTTTAGAAGTTGATTTTTTTTAACTCATGACCTTTTTAATATAACAGGTACAAAAGGTAGAAAAGAAAATAATAACCTTGATTATATATTTTGGTCTTGATTTTTATAAATTGGAATTATTGTGGTTCACATCTTTGATGAGTAGGAGATGAATTAAAATTAGGTATTGTTACTATAATTGGAATAAAACTATTGTGGTTCACATTTTTCCTTAAATTAAGAGAATAATCTAATCTCCAAGACCTGTCGATTGGGTTATGTCGTGTGCTTATCATGTGATAAATTATATTATCGTGTCTATCATTTTTTCAATAATATTTCGTCTATTTTGAAAAATAATTATGATTGGTTATTAATAATACAATAATTTTAAACATGTATAAGATGTATTTACATTCAATTTGGGAACAATGTGCTTAGTAATCCATTATCAATGTTAAACGTGTAATAACTGGGTTCAATCAGTCAAAATAAGTTATGCTTATTAACCATAAATCACGTAAATATTTCAAAATTGTTTTAAAAATTTATTATTAAAATTTATTGTGTTGTCGTGTCGTGTAATCGTATCTTGTCAAAGATTGGTAGGTCTATAATCACCCCATGATCATCATTTTGTTATTATTTGCATGTAATACATAATAAAAATGTAAATATTAAAATAACTAATCAAGAATCATGGTTGAGAAATTATAAGATTTAGATATGGTTGATTATAGTAATCCAAGTTCAAAAATATGGAAGTTTATTACTTTTGTCGTCTTGTGTTTTTATTATGGTTGACAATCTTTTTTTTTTGTAAACGGTAGTTCTTCCTTTTTCTCATGTTGTTCATGAGATTCGAACCTAAAGCAGGACAGTGTAATCACCTATTCCTGGCCAATTGTGTTAGGAGAGTTGGTTATTATATAGTAAACTTTGGAAATGAAACTTTTTGAAAGAAATGTACTTAATTATTCTTAATTCTTAACTTAAATGAAAAGAAGACAAGGATAGTGTGGGGCTTTCATTAAAAGGTTTAATCCATGGGGGTGGTGTGTTCCTTTAACATAAAAGATATTATAAATATAATAATAATAGATTTGTTAAAGTTAAATAGAAGGTAAAAATTAAATACTTGAAGATAATTTAAAACCAAAGGACCAAGATGGACGTAGGTGTGAAAGTATCATCATTTTTTGTTAACTCAAACAAAATTAAATGAACTTAAAACTAGTAGTCGAAATTTAGAAGGATTTCTTTATTACAAATGTTAAAAAGTGAAAATTTTTTAAAGGGAGTGATTTTAGAAATACATGTATCATCATTTTAATTTTGATGATAACAAATTATTTTATCTTATTTTGAGCTAATGTGATTATTTGATAAAGGTCTTTAGCTTGTCAATTGAAAGACAATTTCAATAAAAAAACTCACAGTAAAGATGTACGAAGAAAGATGAAGAAAAATATCATGAAAAAATGTCTTGAAGATTTCAAGAAAATTCAAAGAGAAATTAAGGAAATCCAAGAACTAAAGAAATTTGTTAAGTTTATTGTAAAATTATTGTTGTAATTTTTATATTTCTCTTCATATACCTAAGTTATATGTAAAGATCTTTCAAACAAATCAACATCTTAGGAAAAGAAAAATACCCAAGAATCCAAGTAGGGACCAATGTATTATAGAACATAATATGTATTGTGTTAACATGATATGTTAACAAAATTTGTTTACTGCGAGACAAACTATGTATTGCAAAATCATCAAGTGTCAACGAAACAGATCTTTTTTTGAAGTTATTGTTTTAGCATGATATGCAAACTAAACAAATTTATTGTTGCACTTTTATCAAGGAATTGTGTTTTACGTAACATATCATGTTTTATGTTAACATGGTATAATAACTATATCAGTATTCATTGTTATGTTTTACGAAAAGTAAAAATAACAATAACTTTCTTTCTTATTATTTTAATGTATATAAATATGTAGACATCTACAAAAAAAAAAGGGAAAATATATGTAATACATTTGGAGTAACAATAAAATTTTATTATAATTATAATCATACACTGTAACAACTCAAGATATTTTACATATACAAAAAAATTAACATTATTATAATATAATTACACTTGATACTCTAGAACTAAATTGAAATCTAATATTATACACGATGATATTTAAAGTCGTTCTAAAAAAAACAAACTATTCAAACAACAAAAGTACAATTGAACGAGATATTATTTTGTACAACAATAATACTCTGCCACGAAAAACCACCACTCACATTAGAATTTTCTTTTCCATCACTGAATCATCATAAAAAAGGATTGTATCAATGTTTGATTAAAAACTAAATACCAAAGTAAGGCATAACTAAACGAAATATTCCTACATTTATCTTCAAAATTCCCTTTCAATTTCAATTAATGGGCAATTCCTAGAATCATGATACGAATTATTTTCCCCACAAGTTTTACAATGTCCTTCCTTAGCTTGTTTCTTTCCATCAGACTTAATTCGTGACACCTCACCACCTTTTGGTCTATCTCCTCTACTATTTCCTTTAGTCTTTGCAATTCAAGGAGGTAATATGGTATGTTGTGTTGAAGGCTTAAACGTCTTAGAAGATGAAGAGTGATGTATCGACGTTTTGAAATTCTTCCTTCCACATCATCATCTACATCATCTGCTGCAATAACTTGCTTGCTTTGCATCTTATCCATCTCGTCAATAATCCATTTCACGTGTTCTTTAGCAAACTCATAAAACGCCTTGCAATGTTTCACACGACTAGAAATTTGATTTGTCAATTGTATGATATCTACATTATAATTGTATGATTTGTTTGTGTATATGCCTTGTTTCATACTATCCTTATATGATTTGAATCATCTCTTCAAAAGAAATAGTCTGGTAATATATATATTTTATAGTAAACAAGAAATGCAAGGAGATGTCTACAAGGGTAACATTTAAACTCAATCATATATACAACAATTGTACTTTGACTTTAAGTGATCAGTTTTTGACATAATCAATTTGCAATTGTTTCATACACCTACGTCTAGCAGATCTATGCGAACATTGTTTTTGTTCCGACAACTCCATCTCGGGTTCGTCGATTGGTTGCAGGTTTGAAATTCCCTGGATTTCTCTCTGTGACAGATATATTCTTATCTGTCCCTAATCTTAAATTCTATTTGCCTTATTCTGAGTGGATTATGTTGGTCTAAGTTATCCTCTGGTTGATTTGGAAAGAAAGGAATTATAGGATCTTCAGAAATTCATGTTGTTCAGCTTATGATATTATCTACGATATTATTTATTTCATTAATCTCTGGATAGACAACCTTTTTGCAGGTTTTGTGAAGGAGGAGATGAGGCTTTTCTTGTCAGCTATTGCTGTTCAGCCAGCTGACCCCTCCAGCCTCTCTATCCCTTCCTCCTGCAGAATTCCTTCTGGAGCTGACTCTTTGTCCCTTGATGACTCTGGGAGAGGCTCTCTTCCCCCTGATGGTCTTTGATGCTTCCTCTGATAAGCATTTGTAGTTTTGACTGCTTGGTGTAATATTTGGACAATTATTTTTTGGGCTGATTGCCGATGGTGCTGTAATATTCTATACAATACTATGTTTTTCTTACTAGGCATTTAAAGCCGATGAAATACATATCTAAACTTTTACCAAAAAAAACAATGAATGTGTCCATACCCTAAAAATAAAATTGGAAAAAACACTTAATCATAGAAGAATTAAAATGTGAAAAAACAACAATACTTAATACAGAATTTCGTTGAGTAAAAACTATTTCAATATTCATTTTAGTAAAACTAATACTTAAACGCTAAATGAACAAAATATTGTACTCGCCATATATAGCCAAATAGTGTAAAAATAATGTTAAGTTACTAAAAATTAAATAGTTACCTTGCCATTGGTATCCTTCGCTTGAGAGAGATACATGTTGAAGAAAAAATATTTTTTCAGTTGAGTTCAAATAGAATAAAATAATCTCCTCATATACAGCTCATGGATTTGTTTCTCTAGTGCAATACCACTCTCTATCTTAACACTCTTGTGTCTTGATTTATAATCATAGATGTTTTCAGTTTCTCTTTGTTTTCTTAAACGATCTTCATAACAAGTTATGAACTCCAACAAAGATGTGTGATGTGATACAAAACTTTATACAAATGCATTCATTCACTTACTTCTCTGGGTTGAAGTCATGCCCGCAAAAAAAGTATCGATCATATTCGTTGGCATTCATTGATGTCTTATGTTATAAATCGATATTAATCACTTGTTATTTGTCAATTTGTGATTTTCAATTTATTGTTCCTAACTATCTTAAAAAATATATTCCAATTCAGATTCATATACAACTTTATTGAACTGTTCTATTACCTTGAATTTTGTTGCAATCCTGTTGAGCTTATGAGATATTTTATGCATTATATACCACATACAAAATCTATATATAGTGTTGGGTAAAGCCTCAACTATCGCAGCAGTGATTACAAGATCTTCAACTGTAATAATTGCTGGAGGAGCATAATCCGTGCATTCAATAAATCTTTTAGACAATCATATAAATGTTTATATATCCTCATTAGAAATAAATGCACTAGCAAACGTAACATTTTTCCAATGATAATTAACTATACAAAACATAACAAATGCTAGTTTGTAGTGATTTGTCTGGTACGTTGTGTCAAATGCAACTGTTTCTTCAAAAAAGTCAAAATCCTATCTTGAGATTGTATTTGACTAAAAACAATACTTTAAGCAACCTTCATCATTCTTCTCGATCGCATAAAAAATCCTTCATCTACGGACTTTTTTAATTCAAAATGATTAACAAGAAATTGGACATCAAAGTCCTTCACCTTGAAATTTCATACATCTCTTTCAATACGTCTCATCTTATCATAGTGTTCATATTGTCGACTCATAATCTGGATCTGTTACGAAGTACTAATATTCATAACATGCATAAATTCAAGCTCTAACTTTTAGTGATAAAAATATTTTTATTAATTGGAAGATAATGTAACTTTGAAAGTCTTACAAGTTCATGATTATATTCCTTTACCAACTTGACAGCATGTCTATTGACGCATTTAATATTAACTTAAAGCTTCAATTTTGCATTGCAACCAAGTCGTGTGAGAGAAATTTGTTTATTCTGTTTATGATGCAAATCATCTTGATTTTCAACATTAGATTGTCTTGAGAAAGCTTCGCTAGAGTGAACAAGTAATTGTTGTGAATACTTTCTTTGTCGTGAGTTTTTATCCATCTTGATTGAAAAAAAGCGAACAAAAAAAACATACTTTGCCACCATAAAATATATGACTTCGCATCATCAAAGTTATCAAATATCTGACCAACATATGGTTTGTTAGCAATAATACTTCTATTACCTATAACATCATCTACTACAATAATCCTCGATGTTCTTTCCTCAATTTCCATCTTTAAGAATAATACATTACAATTTGAAAAGATAAAAATGATTTATACAATAATTTCAATAATAACATCAGAATTTATCCAAATAAGACATCAAATTAAAATCATAAACTTAATAACAACAACATAATTAATTAACAATAACATAGCATGATCAATACAAAAACTGAACATGCAAACGAGTTTCGCAACATGCAAATTGTAAGTGGTAATTACGCCATCAAATTAAAATATGTATATAATTTAAACAACCATGAAACAATTTCTAATGTGATAAAAATCCATAAAAATTACAATTAAAAATAATAAGAACATCTCACTACCTTTCAAAAACAGGAGGTACCCGTGGCTCGGGAGTATCCTGATATGTTGGTGTGTTCCCCTGATGTGCAGACTCACCTGTCACACTTGAGAATAGTGTTGGAGACCTTGTGGCAATACCAGTCTTATGCAAGTTCTCTAAGTGTGGATTCTTGGCCATGTGAGAGGGTTTCAATGAGTTGAAGACCCGACTGGTCACATCTCCAATTCTGGCCTTGCTTTCAGAGAGTGGGGGTTTTGCAGTGTATTGTGATGCCTGTGACACAGGTTTGGGCTGTGTGATGATGCAGCATGGTAGGGTGGTGGCGTATGCTTCGCGCCAATTGAGAACCCATGAAAGGAATTACCCCACTCATGACTTGGAGATGACTGTGATAGTGTTTTGAAGATTTGGAGACTTCAAGTTTGGATAGCGGGGAAAGTTGAGCCTCGCTATTTTGGACCCTTCAGGATTGTTGAGAGAGTCGGGGAAGCTGCCTAGTAGTTGGACTTGCCTCCAGAGTTTTCGAGCGT
>JAMKQA010248935.1:0-12020 GCA_024699735.1 Posidonia australis | reverse complement strand
GAGGTGTGGGCTGAGCCATGGTGGGCCTTTGTGGGCTTAATGGGTTTAATTTGGGCTTAATGGGCCCATATGGGCCTTGTGGGCCCAAATGGGGCTAAGTGGGCTGATTGGGTCCAAAGAGGCTAAATGGGCTCAAATAGGCTTGCATGAAGTCAAACAGGCTCGAAATGGTGTAGTGGGCCCAAATGGGCTCAATCAGGGTTTAATGGGCTTAATGGGCCTTCATGGGTCCAATTGGGTTTCCATGAATTAAATGGCTTAATGAGGGTTTGTGGACCCAAATGGGCTCAACCAAAGTCCAAACTCAGCCACCAGATCCTCATCCTGCATAATTGGAAATTTGGGGTGTCTACACATTGTGTTGGGGAACCACGGGGGTTGGTGTCGACATTGTGGTAAGATTATGAGGCTCCAATGAAACCAATTGTCAGATACGACCGTGGAAACCTAGAAAGACCGAGTTCCTCTAGTGCACGGGGGTGCCTAACCCCTTCCCCACGCGTAACAAGAATCCTTACCCTTTCTCTCGCCCGCATTGATTTGTGCACTACATCCGTTAGGCACGGAGCACACATGTTTTCTGCATCTTGTTTTCTTCTTGGTTTTCTTTTGTGTTTGTTTTCCTCATCTTTCCATTGAAAGACTAGGTGGCGACTCGTTTCCTTATCCTTTCTTATCTTGCCTTGGTGTTTCTGAGTCAAGTCTTCTTCTCCAGATTCACCATATTCATTGTGACCGTATCTGGACTCCTCGTGTGCTTCCATGCACCGGTAAGGAGAGCTGTGCAGGGTTGCACCGGCATGGTCACAGGAGCTGGAGTCTTCGTTGGGGATAACCAGATTCTAACTTTTATTTTGGTTTTCTTACTTGTCTTTGGCTTATACACTTTGTGCTTGTTTGCTTGTACATACTTGACTGAACATGCATTTTTGTGCTTTTTTACAATATTACTATGTCATAGCACATGCACATGACCTAATTCATGCTTCTTTTGTCAATACTTGCTTTTATTCACCGACTTGTGAGCACTACACTTTCACATGTCATATTCATGCCTTTGGCTTTATTGAGTGACAGTTTGGATGCCATGATTGTGTGTTTTCTTCCCTTTATTTGTAATTGCCATGATTAGGAGAGTAGAGACATGTCTGCTTCCCTATCTAGTTAAAGTAAAACACACAAACTTAGACAAACAAATAATAAGGCGTAACTAGAGACAAATGCTCACATTCCCACATGGTTTAATAAAATGCATGTAAAAGACACAAAAGCATATTGCATGAATGATCATTTTAGAAAGCATGCATCTTCTCCTTTCAGTGCACCCATAGTTCGCGAAGGACAATACTAGTGGAGGGTATAGCTCCATGCTACTACAGGAGACGAGGCACAAACGCACCACCCATTCACTACCTACGCTTTGGCCAGGATATAGAATGGGAACCTTACTTTTCTGACCAGAGTCAAAACCTAAAACCCTTGAGTGCATCCCATGTGGTCAACCCCATGTGGGACATGCATGATGAGAGAGTGCACTATAGGACATTCATTTGCTTTGTGTGTCAATGCATGCCACTTTAATAACTCGCATTTGTCTTTGCATCGTTGTTCAAGTTCTGATGCTTGTTTCTCTTGCCTGTTTTCTCAGATAGCATGTTGCAATGTCCTCAGCTAGGAGCTCAGGTGCCTCCATCGTGGGTGGCCTCCCGTGGTTGTTTTCTCTTGCCTTTTCCGAGCTATTGGTCACTTTTGACAGTAATTCGTCTTAGAGCTCGTGCATTTATCTTTTCCGTAGCTCCTTTTGTTTCACTTGCAGTTAGCCATGGCCTCGCTAACCTGTAAGCCTCTCGTTATTGTTTTGAAGGGGGACCCGCATTCAGATCCTCCATCTCTCACTTTGACTACTTCTTCTTCCCTCTATGCGTCCCAATTTGGGAATCGTGGATGATCTGTATCCCCTCTTCTAGGACAATGGCAAACAGAAGCCAGTCTAGGGCCCGTCACTGATTCGAGTGCAGTGACTACCAAACATGTCCCAGAAGTTCTGCCAGCTGCATCCTATCTCTCAGGCCCTCCTGTTTTAGGAGATCAACCAGCTGCGATTTCATCTATTTTGGGGGCCATTCCTATTCCGCTCGTGCCTTCTGACTATCTTTTGATGGCTCTTCGGCCACACAGGCTCAGTACTTGAGTGCTTTGGCTCGAGGGTTAGAGTGCATGGCCCTTTATCTTGATCATGTTGAGAGTCCTCCTCTTTCAGCCTCTGAGGTTCCAGTGTAGACCACTATAGCATTGTAGGCTCACCCCACTACATTATCGCCCATAGCATCGCCTCAACATCACACCACTTTGGCAATGGGGGCATGATTTCTACCTCCTGCACCATAATTGCATTGGTCATAGCATGCATCACAATCACCTTGGAATCAACCCATTAGTTGTGCAAGAGTACATCATCTCTCGAGTCCGTCACCTGGAGTTGTACTGGTGCTGTAGCTGTTACTCTCGCACTCAACACCACACATAGCACAACATACTCAAAAACCACCTCAACATCAGGAGCAAGTCCCAACACATAGGTTGTCACCACACACTAGGCACACACCTCCCACTGTCATGCCAGTGCATCTCGTCGCATCGGCTCAACAGGGACAGTAACCTAAGATGAAACGAGGCCGTCACATTGAAAGTGACTACACTCCACTATGTGAGCCGCTGTGAGCTGTTTTTCCTTAGGTTGTGTCGCATTTGAGACTCCTGAATCCGCATCTCCCACCAACTCCACTCCATTCATGGTACGACGCGAGCGCATACTATGATTATCATCGAGCCCTAGGGCATTCGATAATAAATGCTACACTCTACGAGATGTCATACAGACTTTGATCGACAGTGGGACTATTGTTGTTGGCACGCGAGGCACAACACCAACATCCATATCCTTCTCCTCACCAGCATCTAGTTCAATACGCATTACACACACCATGTTGAACTGACATGTTGTGTCGTGCTAGTTCAACAAGGGCAGCAACAACGGCTGAGGCAGCCTTGCCATAAGGAAAGAGACTTCACCCCACTCAGGGATTCGTGAGCGACATCTTTCCTATAGTTGCGCCTTTCTTGTAGCTACTAGAGGTTTGTCCACCACCGAACCTGCTTCCTAGGTGGCAAAAGGCTAACTTGTTTTGCCAATTCCATCGCACTCGTGGACATTTGACAAACAAGTGTTTTACTCTCCGGAATGCTATCCAGGATTTGATTGACAATGGAAACATTATCGTCAACACACAGGAGGTAGCACACATGCTTGAACACACACGTGCACACCTAAGAATAGCCGACCTTACCGTGTCTGAGCCTGCAAGCTTCGAGGATACTGGAACCTCAGGGGTTTTCCTTTTTCTCCTAGTTTTTCCCTGGGAATTCATCATGCCTCTTTTTCACTAGCTTGTCCTCTCTCAGCTTCTGTCTGGCAACACATGTGTATGCCACTCTTGTTCTTCTTCCCCATTTGCCTAGTTTGTCCTCTTTTCTATTCTCGGATTTGTCCGGTGACACTCATGTGTGTCACTCTTGTTCTTGTTCCTTTGCGAAGGCCTAACATAAAATTTGCCAGTTTGCCATGCACCAATCTAACCCAGCACATGCAAATACCCTGGATCAAGTAGGAGACAATCATCACAATAGATGTCAACTCCAATAGAGATACAATCCTAATGTCACCAGTAGATTCAACATTCATAATGATAGTCTCAGTTCCAATAATGGTTTGATGGCCTCGATTACGCTTCCCTTGATTCCAGTTTCTAGTGACACTTCAAGGAGTTACTATGATCCCTAATGGCATCAACAAATAGCAACAACAAGGACTAGAGTTGTATCCTTTTCCTTTGTTCCCTTTGTTTTTCTTTTTGCATCACTATATACCAAAACACAAAAAAATAGAAAAAGCATAGAAGTTGAAAAAGAAAAGAGAAAAAAATACAAAACAGAAAAACATCAAGAACAATTAAAGTGGGTAGTTTGCTTGTCATTAACATTTTGCCCGATGATGAAAAATTGGAAAAGCTCGCCAATGTTAGAATGGATTATTCTCTCCTCAGTGGTCACTACTTAGACAACAAAGTTAGCTAGGGAGCCACCCAACATCAAAGCTAGACGAAATGTAAATGTTCTGCGAGGATCCTGCACCTCTATGAGGGAGATAAAATGTTAGGGGTGACTAAGAGTGTGAGCCAGAAAAGAAAACATACATTCGCATGGGCATAAAAGAATAGAGAAGACAGAAGGCGAAGACAAAAGTCAGCCTAAGAGTGAAAGGCATGTGTTGTAGCGTTACACTTACAATACCTTGGAGGGGAGTTGGAGTATGCACTCAATAAAATCACACCTTTTGATGGACTAACCCACTCTCTTGCAATAAAGGCCTCCTGAATAGATCAGGTGCTTATTACCTCCAAGACAAGGTTAGAGCGAAACCACGCATCTTTGAGGGAGTAAATGAAAAGACAATGATATCAAAAAGAAAAAAAGCAAGTGCAAGACCTTAAAGAGTTTGGCATGGAGCCAGGTCCATCACATTACCTTATAGTGAGTTCGAGTGCCACCACTACCCAGCGAGAGCCACCTAACGACTTGCAAGTATTTGTAGTTGCAACTGAGTAGATGGTGTCATCCTCCTTTAATAGGCATACAACTTTCCAACCTAACTAAGGGCAAACAAACAAATGAACTAAACAAGCAGATAACCCAGATAATGAACTCATTGAACAAGCAAAGCAATAGATGCGGATAACAAGCAACTAGAATCACAAGGCATCCATTTCTTGATCAAACAAAAGGTCACTCTTAAATAATTAAATTGTTCACAATAATATAGTCCAACACAGTAATCATAATCATCACAATTTTGCTTCGATGAATCTTTTTGTTTGCATATAGACTTGTTCAACAGTGTTTTTGCCAAGTGCTTTTAGCTAAGGACATTTCAGCTCCTTAGTAGTCAAAGTGCATATACAATGAGGACACCAGTTAGTGTACAAGCTACATAGACCGGCAGAATCAGTAGTGTGACAGCAATTCTTCCACAATAGTTCAGGTGTGGTAAACATTGTTTACAGCCAAGTACATGTTTACAGCCAAGGCACAATGACATAATAAGTAGCAGAATAGAGAATAGGTAGCCTAAGACAGACTATGATGTATCACATTACTTCCTACCATCGGAGTATAGCTCAGGACAGTGGATGAATATACATGCCTCTAGTCAATGAACAAGTGTGTCTCTGGCCTCAACCAAAATCAGTCTACACCATTTCAGTGACTCAATTTGTGCCTACAGTCACGATATAATCCTCAAGTCTTCACATCTTCAAGTGGTGCCCAACATTTCTCGTGATAGCCTGCCTTGATGCCAAAGTTATCTATTTTGCATTGGTATCTTCAGATTTGACTATTGTTTTCATTGGGCATCATTCACCTTTTATGCTAGGGGCATGTTAGCTGCTTTCTAGCTAGGCTCACACAATCTGTTACTCGGTTCATCAAGGGCAAGTCAGTTATTCTCTGATTAGGACCTACACATCAGGTGATTAGCGGAGACAACAACATGACTATGGACTCTATGCAGTAATCCAGAATTTGGCAAATACAATCAGGAGAATGTCCTATAGCAGCGCGGCCAAATACAAAGCTATCAAAACACCACGATTGAGCAGAACACACCCCAAACATACCAGCCAGAGGCAAGTTACAACCTCAATCAAAGGCCTCTATCGAGTTGCAACAATTCCTTCTATCATCCAAGTACAATACAAGAAAGCAGTTGGGAGCACATACTTCCAGTCACTTGATAAATATATCACTTTCTTCAACTGGTGATGGTCTCATGTATCCTAGTGGTTCATGGAACATTTGTAGTTACAGTCTGGCTTCCAAGAATCCATACCATTAAGTGATGTCCAGCCACTCCAATACCTAGATCATGTCAGCTGCTCTTTGGTCAAAAGTCACATACAAAACACGAGCTATAGTGTAATTGAACCAGAATCTTAGACCAGGGGTAGGTCAGCTACTCTTTGGTCGAAGGTCACTTATTAGGTGCCAAACAGAACATCAACTTACTATGTAATTGATCTAGAGCCTTCGACCAGGGCCATGTAAGCTACTTTGTGGAAAGAGGGACTTTGTTGAGAACGCTTGGTACAAATTATCATCTAAATGGTGGTCAGTGCATCTTCTTATAAGGAAGTGACATTCATCACATAATGGCTCCTACAAAATAACAACAGTAGAAGTGCACTACGCTATACCAACTAACATCCCCCACAGTGACGACGATCTAGGGTGCACTGATACTAAAATAAGATCCCTGTGGTAGATCCTTTTGGCTAAACAGAAGGCCAGGCCCTCTAGCCTTTGATTTCTGATCCAAAAGGATGGATTCAAGGCCTCCCTTTTCCATCGCATTTTTCTAGACTACCGCCTGGAGTCTAGATGGTCCCATCCGCGGTTCGATCCGTCAGGACGAATCTCGGTGCCAACCCTCTCGCCATTGAATTCCGATACTGATGGACGGATTCAAGGCCTCCCTTTTCCATCTCATTTTTCTAGACAACTGCCTAGTGTCTAGATGGTCGCATCCACGGTTCGATCCGATTGAATGAATCTCAGTGCCACCCCTCTTGCCTTTGAATTCTGATCCTGATGGACGGATTGAAGGCCACCTGTTTCCAGCACATTTTTCTTGACTACCGCCCGGATTCTAGATGGTCCCATCCGCGGTTTGATTAGTCAGGGCGAATCTCGGTGACACCTCCCTTGCCTTTGAATTCAGATCCAGATGGACGGATTCAAGGCCTCCTGTTTCCATTTCATTTTTCAAGACTACCGCCAGGATTCTAGATGTTCCCATCCACGGTTCGATCCATTAGAACAAATCTCGGTGCCACCTCCCTCGCCTATGATTTCAAATCCAGATGGACGAATTCAAGGCCTCCCTTTTACATCTCATTTTTCTTGACTACCCCCCGGTGTCTAGATGGTCCCATCCGCGGTTCGATCCATCAGGACGAACTCGATGCCATCTCCCTTGCCTTTGATCTCCGATCCTGATGGACAGAAACCAGGCCTCCCTTTTCCATCTCATTTTTCAAGACAACCGCCCGAAGTCTAGATGGTCCCATCCATGATTCAAACCATCAGGACATATCTAAGTGCCACCTCCCTCTCGCCTTTGAATTTTGATCCTGATGGACGGATTCAAGGACTCCCTTTTCCTTCTCATTTTTCTAGACTACCACCCGGAGTCTAGATGGTCGCTTCCATTGTTCGATCCGACAGGACGAATCTAGGTGCCACCCCTCTTGCCTTTGAATTCCAATCCTGATGGACAGATTGATGGCCTTTCGTTTCCAACACATTTTTCTTGACTACCGCCTCAAGTCTAGATGGTCCTATCCGTGGTTCGATGAGTCAGACAAATATCAGTGCCACCTCCCTCGCCTTTGAATTCCGATCTTGATGGACGGATTCAAGGCCTCCCATTTCCATTTCATATTTCTAGACTACCGCCTAGAGTCCAGATGTTCCCATCTGCGGTTCGATCCATCACAACAAATCTCTATGCCACCTCCCTTGCCTTTGAATTCCGATCCAGATGGACGAATACAGGGCCTCCCGTTTACATCTCATTTTTCTAGACTACCACTCGAAGTATAGATGGTCCCATCCGCGGTTCGTTCCATCAGGACGAATCTTGGTGCCACCTCCATTGCCTTTGAACTCCGATCCTAATGGACGAATTAAAGCCTCCCTTTTCCATCTCATTTTTCAAGAAAACCTCCCAGAGCCTAGATGGTCCGATCCACGGTTGATCCATCAGGACAAATCTTTATGCCACCTCCCTCTCGCCTTTGAATTTTGATGCTGATGGATGGATTCAAGGACTCCCTTTTCCAACTCATTTTACTAGACTACCGTCGGGAGTCTAGATGGTCCCGTCCAAGGTTCGATCCGTCAGGATGAATCCCTGTGCCACCCCTCTCGCCTTCGAGTTTTGATCCTAATGGATGGATTCAAGGCCCCCATTTTCCATCTCATTTTTCTAGACTACCGCCCAGAATCTAGATGGTCCCATGCGCTGTTCGATCTGTCAGGACGAATCTCGGTGCCACCACCCTTACCTTTGAATTCCGATCCTGATGGACGCATTCAAGGCCTTCCATTTCCATTTAATTTTTCTAGACTACCATCCATAGACTAGATGGTGCCATCTGTAGTTCGATCCTTAAGGACGAATCTCGGCACCACCTCCCTTGCCTTTGAAATCCGATCCTGATGGACGGATTCAAGGCCTCCCTTTTCCATCTCATTTTTCTAGACTACCACCTAGAGTATAAATGGTCCCATTTGCGGTTCGATCCGTCAGGACGAATCTCGATGCCACCCCTCTCCCCTTTGTGTTTCGATCCTAAAGGACGGATTCAAGGCCTCTCTTTGCCATCTCATTTTTCTTGACTACCGCTCGGAGTCTAGATGGTCCCATCCGCTGTTCGATCTCTCAGGACGAATCCCGATGCCACCCCTCTCGCCTTTGAGTTTCGATCCTGATAGACAGATTCGAGGCCTCCCATTTCCATCTCATTTTTCTAGACTACCGTCGGGAGTCTAGATGTTCCCAACTATGGTTCGATCCGTCTGGAAGAATCTCGGTGCCAACCCTCTATCCTTTGAATTCCAATCCTGATGGATGGGTTTAAGGCCTCCCGTTTGCATCTTAATTTCCATGACTACCGTCTGGATTCTAGATGGTCCCATCCTTGGTTTGGTCTGTCAGGATTAATCACGGTGCCACCCCACTCGCCTTGGAATTTTGATCCCACTGGACGTGTTGATGGCCTCCCATTTCCTAAACATTTTTCTCGACTACCACTCGGAGTCTAGATGGTCCCATCTACGGCTCAATTTGTCAGGACGAATCTCGGTGCCACCTCCCTCGCCTTTGAATTCTGATCCAGATGGATAGATTCAAGGCCTCCCATTTCCATCTCATTTTTCTAGACTACCATAGGGAGTGTAGATGGTCCCACTTGCAGTTCGATTCGTCGGGACGAATCTCTATGCCACCTCCCTCTCGCGTTTGCATTTTGATCCTGATGGACAGATTCAAGGTCTCCCATTTCCATCTCATTTTTCTAGACTACCGCCGAACTCTAGATGGTCCCATCCACGATTCAATCCATCAGGACAAATCTCTTTGCCACCTTCCTCTCACAATTGAATTTTGATCCAGGTGGATAGATTCAAGGACTCCCTTTTCCTTCTCATTATTCTAGACTACTGCTAGGAGTCTAGATGGTCTCATCCAAGCTTCGATCCATCTAGACGAATCTCGTGCCACCCATATCCCCTTCGAGTTTCGATCCTAATGGACGGATTCAAGGCCCCCATTTTCCATCTCATTTTTCTAGACTACCACCTAGAGTCTAGATGGTCCCATCAGCAGTTTGATCGTCAGGACGAATCTCAAAGCCACCTCCCTTGCCTTTGAATTCTGATAATGATGGATGGATTCAAGGCCTTCCTTTTCCACCTTATTTTTATGGACTACCGTCCTTAGTCTTGATGGTGCCATCCACAGTTCGATCCGTAAGGACGAATCTCGATGCCACCTCACTCGCCTTTGAATTCCGATCCTAATGGACAAAATCAAGGCCTTCCTATTCCATCTCATTTTTCTTGACTACCGCCCAGAGTATAAATCGGTCCCATTTGTAGTTCGATCCATCAGGATGAATCTCGGTGCCACCCCTCTTGCCTTTGAGTTTCGATCCAGATGGACGGATTCATGGCCTCCCTTAGCCATCTCATTTTTCTAGACTACCACCTAGAGTCTAGATGGTACCATCCACGGTTCGATCCGTATGGACGAATATCAGTGCCACATCCCTCGCCATTGAATTCCGATCTTGATGGATGGATTCAAGGTCTCCATTTTCTATCTCATTTTTCTAGACTACTGCCCAAAGCATAGATGGTCCCATCCACGGTTCGATCAATCATGATGAATCTCAGTGCCACCGCACTCGACTTTGAGTTTCGTTCCTGATTGATGGATTCAAGGCCACCCTTTCCACCCTTTTCCATCTCATTTTTCTAAACTATCGCTCGATGTATAGATGGTCCAATCTACGGTTTTATTCGTCAGGTAGAATCTCGGAGCCACTCATCTCGCCTTTGAGTTTCTATCCAATTGGACAGGTTGAAGGCCTCCCACTTCCAACACATTTTTCTCAACTACCGCTCGGAGACTTGTTGGTCCCATCCGCTGTTCGATCTATCAGGATGAATCTCGGTGCCACTTCCCTCGCCTTTGAATGCAAAACCAGATGGACAGATTGAAGGCCTCCTTTTTCCATCTCATTTTTCTAGACTACCTCCCGGAGTCTAGATGGTCCCATAAGCAGTTCGATCCATCAGGACGAATCTCTATGCCACCACCCTCTCGCCTTCGAATTCTGATCCTGTTGGACAGATTCAAGGTCACCCTTTTCCATCGCATTTTTCTAGACTATTGCCCAAAGTCTTGTTGGTCCCATCCACGGTATGATCTGTTAGAACGAATCTCGATGCCATCCCTCTAGCCTTTGAGTTTCGATCCTGATGGATGGATTCAAGGCCACCCTTTTCCTTCTCATTTTCTAGACTACTGCCCGCAGTCTAGATGGTGCCATCCACGGTATGATACTTCTGGACGAATCATGGTGCCACCACCCTCGCCATTGAATTCCGATCTTGATGGATGGATTCATGGCCTCCATTTTCCATCTAATTTTTCTTGACAACCGTCCATAGTCTAGATGGTCCCATCCGTGGTTCGATCCGTTAGGACGAATCTCGGTACCCCCTATCTCGCCTTTGAATTCCGATCTTGATGAACGGATTGAAGGCCTCCCATTTCCAGCACATTTTTCTTGACTCCCGCTTGGAGAACAGATGGTCCCATTTGCGGTTCGACCATTCTGGACGAATCTCGATGCCACCTCCCTCGCTTTTGAATTCCGATCGTGATGGACTGATTAAAGGCCTCCTATTTCCATTTCATTTATCTAAACTACTGCCTGGAGTCTAAATGGTCCCATCCATAGATTGATCTGTCAGTTCAAATCATGGTGCCACCTCCCTCGCCTTTGAATTCCGATCTAGATGGATAGATTCACAACCTCCCTTTTCCAACACAATTTTCTCGACTATCGCTTGGAGTTTAGATGGTCCCACTTGCGGTTTGATCTACCAGGACAAATCTTGGTGCCACCTCCCTCGCAATCTTATTCCTATCCTGAAGGAAGGATTGTAGGTGTCCCTCTTCTGTCTCAATTTTCAAGACTACTTCCCAGAGTCTAGATGGCCCTATCCGCAGTTTTATCCATCACGATGAATCTCTATGCCACCACCTTGTTGCCATTGAATTTTGATACTGTTCAACGGATTCACTGCCTCCATTTTCCATCTCATTTTTCTTGACTACCGCTCAAAGTCTAGATGGTCCCACCCATGGTTTGATCCAGATGGCCAGATTCAAGGCCCCTCGTTTCCATCTCATTTTTCAAGACTACTACCCCGAGTCTAGATGACCCCATCTGCTGTTTGATCTATTAGGAATAATCTCAGTGCCACCTCCCATGCCTTTGAATTCCGATCCTGATGGATGGATTCATGGCCATCCTATTCCTTCTCATTTCTCTAGACTACCATTTGTGGTCAAGATGGTCCCATCCACGGTTCGATCCGTAAGGTCGAATCTCAGTGCCACCTCCCTCGCATTTGAATTCCGATCCTAATGGACGGATTCAAGGCCCTCCTTTTCCTTCTCATTTTTCTAGACTACCATCCTTAGTCTAGATGGTCCCATCAGCGGCTCAATCCATCAGGACGAATCTCGATGCCACCACCGTTGCCTTTGAATTCCGATCCTGATGGACGAATTCAAGGCCTCCCATTTCCATCTCACTTTTCGGGAC
>JAMKQA010248933.1:0-16546 GCA_024699735.1 Posidonia australis | reverse complement strand
AATTTTTTATTTTTCATAAAGACATAAGGAAGAAGAAATAACCGTATAGATATACTTATTAGATATCCATAAATACATAGTGAAATTTTCATTTAAATTAAACAACTATTGATTCTTGATTTAAAGGTCTTAACATTCAACATATTTTGTTAAATTCTAACCGTTAAATTTTAGATTAAAAATTAATAGTGAATATAATTCAAATTAAGATGAAACCTTAACACATAGTAAATTATATTATAGATTAACTAATTATATAATTAGATTTTATTTTAAAAAACAGAAAACTAAAACAAATGGGGTGCCTACAGGAAAATTTTCCTCTAGGCACCTACACAAACCATTTCCTGTTCTAATTTCTAAGAAGTCTAAGGACTTTAAGTTTTATAATTTTACTACTAGATTAGTTTTGGAAACCTATAATGTTAGGTTTCTTGAAGAACTAAAGTTTGATGAGAGAAATAAAGATAGAGACATTATCTTTGAACAGTAATCTATTTCTTTTCTTACAGTTACTATTGACGATGATTTGGAATTAATTCCTGATATTGTTCATGAGGTAAATCTGGAGTAACATATTGTTGATCCTCTCTCTATTTAAGAATAACAAACTTAATTTTCTCAATAATCAATGCCACTTAAGAGGTCTATTAGAAAGAAAAGAAATGTGATTTCAAGTGATTATATTGTATTTCTCCATGAATATTAAGTTAATAATAACTTAAAAGATAACGATTCAATCAATGTCTATCAATCAATCAATAGTTTCGACTCTCAAAAGTGGATAGATACTATGAATGATGAGTTTAAATTCATGAAGGATAATAACATTTGAGATCTTATCCCATTACCTGAAGGTGCGAAATCTATTGGTTGCAAATGGATATTTGAAATTAAGAGGGATTTACAAGGTAATGTGGAAAGATATAAAGTTTGTCTTTTCGCTATGGGATTTACTCAAAAGAAATGTATTGATTGTAATGAAATTTTTTCTCTGGTTTCATCAAAAGACTCTTTTCGGATCATTATAGTATTGGTTACTCATTTGATTCTCAACTACATCAAATGGACGTAAGAATGACATTTCTCAATGGTGATATTAATGAGACGATCTATATAGTGCAACCAAGACACTTTGTATTAGATGACGTAAAGAAAATAGTTTGCAAACTTAAGAACTCCATTTATTGTTTAAAGCAAACATTCCGTCAATGGTATCACAAGTTAAAGCATTTATAATTTGCAAACTTGAGTTGTCATTTCGTTTGGTTTGGAAATAATCTGGTAGATAATTGTATATATCATAAGTTTAGTAAGGGTAAATATATTTTTTTTGGTCTTGTATGTTGATGACATAATTATTGCCACTAATGATATAGACTTACTTTAAGAAATTAAGAAATTTCTTTCAAATAAATTTGAAATGAAAAATCTTACTGAAACTTCCTTTGTATTAGGAATCTAAATACTTCGAGATCGTTCTGGAAGTGTTTTTCAATTATTACAAAAGAACTATATAGAAAAAGTTCTTAAAATGTATGGCATGAGTGACTGCAAATCTGGAAATACCCTTGTGATCAAGGGAGACAAGTTTGGTATCAAAGAATGCCCTAAGAAAGATGTTGAACGTAAGCAAATGCATAAGATTCCATTTTACTTCAGTAGTTGGAAGTCTAATGTATGTTCAAGTTTGTACTAGTCTAGATTTCGCGTATATTATTAGCATGTTAAGCAAATACTTAAGCAATCCAAGTTTGGAACACTAGAAAGTTGTCAAGCGGATAATGCAGTATTTGCAAAGAAACAAAAACTCCACACTCGTATATGGATAATCGAATAAGTTGGAGATCATTAGGTATTCTGACTCTACTTCGGCGTATGCTAAGATAATCGTAAATCTAATTCAAGTTATATGTATTTACCAACATGTGGAGCTATATCTTGGAAAAGTGTCAAGCAGACACTAATAGCTTCCTTTACTATGACAATTGAGTATAAAATATGCTATAAGGTATTTAATCAAGGAATATTGTTAAGAATTTTTGTCACAGGTTTATAGATTGTAGGTGGAAATGAAAGATTACTCAAGTTATGTTGTGATAATAAATTTACGATATTATATTATAATAACAATAGAAACTCATCAAAGTCTAAGTATATAGTTATTAAGTTCTTGATTGCGAAAGAAAGAATTTAGAGTGGTCAATTGTCTACAGAGTATTGTGGATCCGCGTATTAACGTAGCATTTGGTACATTGGAATAAAGATTAAAATCGAAAAGAATGGAATCAAAAATGTGGATTAGAATGAAAATCCAATGTTTGGTACAAAAATGTGGTACAATAGGATTTCCTTGAGAATCAAATCCATATTGAACATAAAAATTTCATCCCTTCCCAATAATAAAGGAATTTGATTATCATTTAATTGGGAATCATCCTTTAAAAAACCCAACACATTTGTTTACTACCCTCCCTTGTCGATTCCAAGCCTTGATCCCAGATGACGTCCCTCCTTCACCCTTTCTCTTGTCTATTGGCCTCCTCCTCGACTCTCCTCTATGGCCCTCTTTTGTCCTCTATGGTCCTCTCTTCAGTATTTACTTTTTCAATTCCTTTTCTATTTTTTCTATCTTTTTTATCTTATGTTTCATTTTGTGTATGTCATTTTCCCTCGCGTTTGGCACTCAATCCCTGTTATTGCACATATATTTTTCTTCAATTTTCTATTATTGTTTCGAGGACAGTGGCTTTGTGGTGTAGTATGTATGTTTGACTGAACCAATGGATAAATATGTTTTGATTTTTTTTATTTATCGTAAAATTATTATATTTTGGTGACATTTCTTGATTTTGTTTGTGTACTGTAAAACTTTATCTTTTGGTAGTCTAATACTATGAGCAAACATGAATTTGTAATTTTCATTCTACTTGTTATGAGTAAAAATGAATTTGTCATTTTTATTCTACTTATATAAAAAAATGATTAATTCATAATTCATACATATTTTATTCCCACATTTGTCTATTTTGTATATAAATAATGCTACTCGATGTGTTTTATGTGAATTTTGCAGGAACCTGAGTACTCAGGAAGAATCTAAGAAAAATAAAAGGAAAAAGAATAATTGTGCTAGAAAAGAAAAGTTTTTTGTATGGAAAATTCTAGAGTTACGTCAGGATGTCAAATGTATAATTTTCACGTGGTTAAATATTGGAAAAAATATCAGTCAACAAGTGGAAGAAGTCAGAGGAGATCTTAAACGACGTGGATGCTTCTTAAGCGTCCATATGCAGATCTGACGCCTCTCAAGCGCCCACACAATATATTTTTAACTTGACCTTCTTTAAATATGATTCTCATCTGTAAATATCTTGTATTCAAAATTCAAAATCAAAATTTGTAATTGGATTTGTGTCTGACGTAAGCAAATTTTTGTAAGTCTATAAAATGGCTACTTATGTAGATCTAAGGAGGAGCTTCCATCTTCTAGGTTTAAACTTTTTCTGTATTGTGGAAGACTCTCCAATTTCAGTGTAATCTTAGGTGTTATTAATAAAAATTTATTTTTTCCTTTAATTATGTTTCCCATTCCTCCCTTGTCGTCTTTTATTTTAATACTTTGTGTTATCATGTTTGGTTAAGTTTTTAGTTCTAATGTTGAGATAAAATTTATGTGAGTTGAGATGCTGTGAATAAATTTTGTTCTTTCTCCTGTGCTTTATTGCCATAATTATGTATAGCAGATATGTATTACATAGATTACTCATCATTCGATGAACTTTGATAGGCTAATATTGAATTTCTTTTTTTAGTCTATGCTTTTGGAAGAATGATTTGGAGGTTGTTTATATAATTTAAGATTTATCATATATCATTTGATTTATTTGATTCTATGTTTTTATTCTTTACTTGATATTCTATGATGTTTAGCATATAATATATGTTTGTTAGAGAAAAATCATTTAATCAAATGTTGAGATCTAAAACAAGAGATACAACAAATTTACTTATGCATTCTTAATGTCACATAAATGGATTCGAAACCCTAGGTTTTAATTAATTTGATTGCAGTTCAATACTCTAGTTTTAGTTTTTTTTTCTTTGTCAATAATTGGTAATAAAATTTTGATTCTAAAACACTTTTCTCTGTGAGATTGACTCATATTTGTCGATATACTACATTGGATGTCGTAAACTTGCAGTTAAGTAAAACATACACATCAAAAAATATTTTATTTTTTTAGATTAATAGGATATTTTTGTTAATATGTAGTTATTAATTTTCCAATTTTTGTAATTTCCATTCTAATTCTGCTCATATGTACCAATGAAAAGGAATTGTCTTTCAATTCCACTTTGTAATTTTATTATATATCAAACACAGAAATGGAATAAAATTATTCCATTCTATTCTAGAGTTCATTCCATTCTTGTCTATTTTCATTCTAGTGTATCGAATGCAGCATAAGGGAATACCTCCTAAGGACTTTCATGAGTTTATCACTCATATGAGTATTGTACTATTTTATAATGTATTAGTTTAATGGGAGTTTGTATTTAGTTGTTCTATTGTAATAGACATTATTTTCTGTAAAAATTAGTTTTTAGTTATTTACATTCTAAATATTTATAATGATCTCATTAAATGTTGGACTAGTTGGATGTAGGCGTGTTTAGATTATTGTACCTAAATTTCATGTTACATATCCACACTTGATTTATGTCATTGGCTGTACTAATATTAGTAACTATTGTTGATTGAATTATTCCTAAAGTAATGAAAATCTCTTTAATCTTATGTTTGTATAGTTGATGGATTGAAATGTAAGATGTTTTTATTTAAATAGTAATTTTTTAATTTATAAAGTTTTAATATTTTAATTGTTAATTTTATGCGTGATTCTAGTAAGAGATTGCTGAGTTAAAATCTAATAAAATTTAATATAAAATCAATTAAAGTATTATCATGTATTTTGTGATTAGGCTCATTAATAGTGATTTATTTTGTTTTTGGTTGAGTCGATTGACATATTAAGTAGTGTGGGTTTAATGTGAAAAGATCATTTGGATATATTTTTATTTATTGATGAGTCTAATTGTAAATATACATAATTATTGAGTAATAAATAAAATGTCATAGTCTCCAAACCTTATGCTGCGTTTGGTACATTGGAATGAAAATAGATAGGAATGGAATGAACACTGGAATGGACACTGGAATGAAATGGAATGAAACAGATTTATTCTATTCCTCTGTTTAGTATGTAATGGAATTACAGAATGGAATTGACAAATAATTCTTTTCTAATATTTGATACATAAGAACAGAATCGAAATGGAAATATAAAATTTGGAAGATTAACAATTACATATTAACAAAAATATCCTGTCAATTTAGAAAAAAAATTAAAATAATTTTTTTCCATACATACTACAATATACACATACACATAAAAGTTTTAACATAAATAATCTTTTCTAAATTAGCATTAACAAAATATTCTTGGTAGAATAAAAAAAATTTGTAGGAAAAGAAGACAAAAAAATATCAATATTCTTGGGAAAAAATTACATACATAAAAAAAATAGGAAAAGAAGACAAAAAAGCAAAAAAATACAGAAAGGAGATGGTTACAGAAGAGAGAAGGCCATAGGGGAAAAAAATAAATTTTAAGATTATACTATGCAATGATGTAATTTTTTAATGTATTTTTTATTTTTTTTAATGTATTAAAAATATTTTTTTATTAATAACAAATTTTAATTTTGGCCCAATAGGTCGGGTCATCCCAACGTGGCCCATCGACAGGTTGTGGGCCGTATCAGGCCCACGGTCTGTTAAAAGAGGCTCGACCTGGCTCGGCCTAGTCCAGTCTGTGGGCTGACCCGGCATAGTCCAGGCTTAAGCGGGCCCTACTTTTTTGGGCTGGGTTGGCTCAACTCGGCTCACATTCCATGACTAAGGGTGACAAACGTCGGGAACACGCCACGGAGGAAGAAGGATAACTGCGGAGAAGGAGGAATGACCGTAAAGGAGGGTACACGTTATTTTTAAAATGATTCCCAATAGAATGGGAATCAAATTCCTTACCTCTCGGGAAGGAATGAAATTCCCATGTTCAATGGGAATTTGATTCCCATACCTATTCCAAAGATTTTTTGGTACCAAACATTGAAATGGAATTATCTCATTCCATTCTCATCCATTCCAGTCTCCATTCCAACGTACCAAACGTTACCTTAGTATTTAGCCTCCCTTCTTTCTCATTCCATCTTGAAAAAGAGTAAGACAAGAGGAGACGGGATCTCAAGCATGTGATCAAGGATAAATACTTCGATTTTCATCAATAATTCAGGTACGCGTTCGATTTTGTTTATTCTCAATAATTTATCGTATTAAAATCTTACCTGGAATGAATATATATATATTTTTTCTTTATGTTCTTCCCTATTTCCATAAATATTAAATTCATGTAATATTTCATTTATTCTTACACTTCAGTCCTGTTGCTTTTGACTCACTATTCTCGAACGCTACGATGAAACAGTAGCACTATGACACCTTCATCAATGCTAACAGTATATAAAATAATTTAAGAAATCCAGTGTAAAATCAGTTAAAATCTCTACTGCCGATGGTCGATTGAACGATGGATCGGTTCACTCCCGTTTATCTGTAGACTATCCGACGGTAGCAAACGAAAACCGCATCGATGGGACATTTGTAGGAGATAACCTTCATATTTATATCACACGCTTCAGAAGAAAATGTCATTTTAGGTACGTAATAACTTATGAGAGGCTGGTAAATTATTTCGAAAGGTAAGAGAGGCTGGTGTTGGGAATTGAAGGCTCAAACAAAATGACACAGATAACAACAAACTGGACGCATATGGCAAGGATGCTGATTCAAATAAATAAAAAATACATATATAGATTGAAACTTTGGCTGCATATGAACAAATCGAGTACATAAGTAATGACAATTTGTCACTGGTTTATATCTTGAGCACTGTTATATCTTTCTAATAATATCTCCTAATTTCTGGATGAATTAGCAGTTTTCTGATAATTTTTTTTCGAGTTTCTCCCTGTTGCTTTGCTTTGATACCAGACTTATTCAGAGACACTGAGGGGAAAAATCAGGGGGAAAAAAAAAACGTGCCCACTACAGAGAGGTATGTGCTGTACTTGTCGTGTTGCATGGTAAAAGAAGAAGACAAGATAACTACAGCAGCATAGCAACCACCAACCCATCGCTTTAGAAGACAGGAAACTTGAGTGGTAATGATTATTTTCAGAACCATAAAATTTTCACATGGGATTGCTAGTAAATTCATTCAGAAGAATTGATTCACCTCGCTCAACCCAAGTGACCTTCCTAACTCTTCTTCCTATATTCTTCAGACATTACTGGAAACACAATGGACGCAGCTTTTGTGATTGATGAGACCACAAAAGTGATCAACTTGAGTGGTGGCCATTTTTCCCAAAGAGTGGTGTGCGAGAAATCTCCTCACAACCTCCGTAAAACCCCCCCCACACATAATATACATGTTCTCACATGATAACTTGAGGAGACCCCACAATACGCACGCAAACACCGTCGGCAAAAGCAAAACACACCTCACACTTATCCATCCATGCCCCCCTCACCTTCCACCACCATTTAAGCCCTTCAAAATCTCCAATCCTCTGCTCGTTCACGACTCACTTTCATCAAGCATTCACCTTGAAAGAAAGCAAGAGAGAGAGAGAGAGCAGAAACTCTATTCTGTTGAGAGATCAAAGAGAAAAGATGTGCTTGCAGGAAGAAGGCCCGGGTAAGATGTCATGTCTCAACCTCTATATTTTTCTTGTTGCTCCTTTCCGTCGACATGCATGCGGTTCTGCATTTGATCTTCTTCTCCATCAGTTTGATTGGGATCAGACGGTTGGAGAGGGAGATGATGGCAGGACTAGGAGAGTTGGGTAGTGGCCTCTGGTCTGCGTCGGTGAGCGACACGAGAGGGAGCGAGAGCTTATCCAGAACATACAGAACATAACATAAACAAAGGTATAAAAAAAAAGGGTGGCAAAGACAAATGTTTATGGATGGACAAAAAGGTCACAGAACTGCCCACCATTCCAATTTCCACCACTGTACTCCCTTTTTTTTTTTTTTTTTTTGCAATAGAAAACACCTATCCGTAATTCTAAATTAAACAGTGATGATTGTAACACACTGAGAGAAATTAGGATTACACTGTAAGAATGATTCACTATTCTCTACAAACAAATTAACTTACAACAAAAACATACTTCCTCGAAAATAACAAACGACATAGCTGTCGACATAGTTGTGATTCTATGATTCTACCACACCTTAGAAGTTCAAAGGTGTGTTTGGAGTGACCACGGAGAAAAGTTAATTTTTGGAACATTTCCTAAAAATTATCTTCTATGTCATTTAAAGTTATTTTTAGTGAAAAATGATTGAAATTTGTTTGATAAAGTAATAATCCTTTTTAAATTATGATCTACTTAATTGTGTCAAAAGACAAATATATTCTTTGAAAAGCCTTTTTGAAATGTCTAAGGATAGTTTTGGTAAAAAAAAATATTATTTGGGTAATATAATAAAATATATAAGGACAATTTGGTATTTAAGGAAATATTTATGTAGCTTTGCTGTATCCAACTAGTTTCTCAAAATGAACTTCTATTGTTGTTCCAATAGCTAGTAAATTTTACTTGCAGTTAAAAGACTCATTTGAAGATACTTCTAGATTTTTTTGGCTACTTTCATGTTCTAGATATTTAGAAGTTGCTCAACAACTACTCCAAACGTATCTCAAGTTTAAGGTAACGAATTATGGGAAAATAAATTATTTTTTATAAACAATGTTTTTCCAAAATTTAGCCTTCATAATTTTTTAAAATCAACATTTTAAAAAACATTTACGTGTGCATAATTTTTTTTTTAAAAAAAAATTAGTCTTAATAATCATTACCAAACGAACATTGTCTACATGGAAACTTCTTCCATATTCCCTCACATTATAATAAATTAAATCAAACTCCAACTAGATCTACGTAAAATCCATCAACAATAATATTACCAAGTTGATACACTTTCAAAAGAGTTATTACCTTTTTTTTGTTTGCAAGGTGAAGGAAAAATGTTTCGTAGGACTGGAAGTGTCGGACCACAAGCACCAATTAGACCAAAGGATTATTGTTATCACCCAAAGAAAGAAGCCCAATCAAAAACCAGTCAAAATCCCATCCAATTTCCACCACTGGTCGGCACCCACCATCGCCATCGTTTCGGCGGTGCCGTTACCACAGTATCCGTCACGTGACGCCCCACCCAGGCCCCACACTCACCACGACCTGACCCCCTGTTAGCCGGACCCGGGTGCGACCAGACCATACACTCCCGTTCCCATCATTACGCTCTCTCTCTCTCTCTCTCTCTCTCTTTAAATAAATTAGTATTGTTTTAGTGCGGTGGTCTGGCTCTTATTGCCTTTTTCTCTTTCTCGAGAAACCACGTTTTGGGGAGCGGGCGAGGCGGGCGTGGGGGAAGTGGAAGACGAGAAGAGCGGAGGAGAGGAAGGGGGAGGGTAGAGAGATCGGCTCCTCGGAGACGTTTGTGAGAGAAGAGCTTTTGCTTTTTTGCTTTCGTTCTCGCTCGTTTTTGATCTGGTGGAGGTATTTTTTTGCTCTAGTTCTGTGTTTCTGTGTGTGTGTTTTCCTTTAGATCGGACGTTTTCCAGATCTGGAGTAGCGGTGGTTGAAGTGTTTGCGGTTAGTTCTGGTTTTTGTGTGCTTGCTTTCTGTGGATTTTTGAACTGGTGTTTGCTTTTATGTGTGGTGATGGAGTTTCGGTGGCATTTGGTCCTGAAGTGGTTTCTGGTGTGTTTGTGTTTGTTTTATGGAGTAGGACGTGCGATCTGGTTCTGATGGAGCCTTTTTTAGGTCGGTGATGGGGCTTTGGATTTGGTGTTTTTCTGGATGTTTGTGTGATGTTTTTGGAGGTGTTGTTGGATGGTGGTTTATGGATTGCTGAAGTGGAGTTGTAGATCGGCGGGGTTTGGTCTTGATGGTCTGTATTTTTTTTCCTTCTGTTTTATTTTTGTGGTGGTGGTGAAGGGGAACTCTGAGACCGTGTCTATTGTTTTGGTGCTTCATTTTGTCCATGTAGCGGCATTTTGGTGATGTTTGTTCGTTAGTGTCGTGTTAGTTGGATTTCTTCTTTATGCTCTACTTCTCCTGTTTTTACTAGGGTCTTCTTTTGAGTATGCTGTGTGTGTGTGTGTGTGTAGATTAGGGTTGGTAAGTGGTGTTTGGGATACTTCATGCTTAGTTCTGCTCAGTTTTTAATTGATTGCTCCTCTTAATCGTTTGCGTAGCTGTGTTATGGACTTATGGCATGTTACAGTAGGGTATGATTAAATCTACAAGTGTGATGGGATTTGGAATCTTTGCAGATTATTATTGTTGCTCAATTACTATGTATTTGAGGGCGTTTTCTTTCAGTCTAAGTCGGATTCGTATTTGTATTTTTTCCTTCATTTACTACTGAAATTATTCTTTTGTTGATTAATATGAAGGTATGATGTACGATTTTTTATTTTCGAAAGAGGCAGAAGTTAAGTATTTTTCATTCAGTTTACTGGATTCTGTTCTTATATGTTAGACATCTGTGTCACCTTCCCTAGTGCCTTGTTGCGTTATGCTGGTTGTTATCTGGTTTGATAATATATATGTTGGTTCACTTGTTTTGCAATTTGTTATTCGTTATGGAGCTTATGTTAGCTTAGCTTGTTCTTGTGTACAAGCAGTCGCCATCATGGTGAGAAAGAGAAGGACTGATCAAAGTGGTGCCGGAGAGGGATCTAGCCACAGCAGCTCATCGCAGCAAGCACCCATAGATAGGGGTCAAATGCCCCAACAGCAAGGATATGGAAGGGGATTCCCACCAAATGCCCCTCAGCAGCAGCAACAACAAGGAGGACGTGGTGGAGGATATTATCAGGGTCGGGGATCACAGCAACGTGGTGGTATGGTGGCCCAGCAACATGGACAACGAGGAGGAATGCCACCTCAGCAATATTATGGTGGACGCCGGGGTGGAGCTTCAGTTGCAGGTACGAGAGGAGGGCCTGCACATTATGGTCCATCTAGGCCTCCTGCTCCCGAGCTGCACCAAGCAACACAGTCTTCATATCAACCCACTCAGACTTCATATCAGGACAACCCACCATCATCGTCACAAGCTAGTCCATCAGTTGAATCTCAGATGTCTGACGTGGCTCAAAAATTAGAGCATACGAGTCTTCAGTCTGAAGAATCTTTTAGTCAGGCAATTCAGCCTGTAGCATCATCGACCAAGATGAGGTTTCCTCTTCGTCCTGGCAAAGGAAGCAATGGGTCGAAGTGCATGGTTAAGGCAAATCATTTCTTTGCTGAGCTTCCAAAGAAAGACTTGCATCAGTATGATGTATGGACTCACGTGGTCACATTCTTTTATTTTCACGGAAAATTTATATTCAATTCATTTGTATTATAAGGGTTTCATTTCTTTTACTCCTTTCATCAGGTGTCTATTACTCCTGAAGTTACCTCTCGTGGCGTGAATCGTGCTGTTATGGCACAGTTGGTTACCCTGTACCGTGAATCCTATTTGGGAGGGAGACTTCCTGCGTATGACGGCAGGAAGAGCCTTTATACTGCTGGACCCCTTCCATTCTCTTCGAGAGAGTTCTCTATCACTCTTGTTGATGAGGATGATGGGTCTGGTGCTCCTAGGTTGTTGATTTAGACTCCCTCAAAATATAATCTCCATGCTGCAACATAAGAATCCTTTTTAACAGTTTTCCATTGTGTAGGAGGGAAAGACAATTTCATGTCGTCATCAAGTTAGCTTCTCGTGCAGATCTACATCATCTGGGTTTGTTCTTAGCTGGACGACATGCTGAAGCTCCTCAAGAAGCTCTTCAGGTTCTAGATATTGTGCTTCGGGAATTGCCAACTGCTAGGTAATTTTATGTGATAGTTTTCGCTGTTGCTACTTGTGCACTGTCTTAAATTTGTTGTTCATTGGCTTGTAGGTATTGTCCTGTTGGGAGGTCATTCTATGCTCCTGTTTTAGGGAGAAGGCAGTCACTTGGTGATGGGTTAGAAAGTTGGCGTGGATTTTATCAGAGTATCCGTCCAACACAGATGGGATTATCTCTGAACATTGGTAGGTTTTCTTTCACCTATGAGCGTCTATAAAGTAAGACAAAATAAAATTCGCATTTTATTTAATTTGATGAAATAAACCCATGTGCTGTAACCATGCCACATTTTCTATGCATCAGTTTGATGATGGCACATTAATGTCTAAGGTGCAAACATTTTTAGCAATGATCTTGTGTATGAAAAAAATTTGATTCGTATTTCTCTCTGCTTTTGATGTTTTACGTGGTAAAATATTTTGAAAATTGTACTATATGGTTTGTACAAGTTGGAATATTATTATTTAAAGTAGATCAATCTTCCTAGGCTGTTTGTGCCAATCTTATAACTTGTTTATTTGAAACAATGATGGCATACATTCTTTTTAATTCATTCTTAAACATGTAGCAATTCTGGATGTCATGATTCATCATTTATCTTGGGGACTTGCGTATAGATTTTGTGATAAAAGTTGCAGTAGACTTGTTGTGTGATGCATTTGAGGTTAAAGAGAGTATCATTGTCAAAATATCTGGTACAAGTGGTTAAATATTTTCTATGAAGATTGTTTTGATAGGGTTTTGCAGTTGGTGACTGTTAATCATTCTTTTTCTAGGGTGATTGTTATTCTTGAGCAGAGTTGTGTAATTAGTTCATTTAAAATGCCTACTTATTCAGCATTTACAAATATGTTTAAAGTAACCACTCTATATCTTGTAGACATGTCATCCACTGCATTTATCGAGCCTTTGCCTGTCATCGACTTTGTTAGTCAGCTTCTGGCCCGGGATGTCTCTTCCAGGCCACTTTCTGATGCTGATCGTGTTAAGGTCTGTATATCATTTACTCACTTTTATGGATTGCCGTCGTTACTGTTCTGAAACTCATATTTCCTAATTGTATTGCTTGTCAAAATCCACACTAAAAGAAACATTTGAATGCTTTTGAATATACATGCTTATCCAGTCCATTATTATTACATGATATTTAACTGTTAAAAGCAAACTAATCAATTCCTGTTTTTCACAAGAATTTGCATTATAAAGTGGGAGTTACTGCTAAAAGAACATTTTATTATGTGAGAGTGTTAGTTTCGTTTTTGAAACGAATTGGTTATCATTTTTATTAAAAATTATTTTTGCAGTTCCATTCTTTTGTTTTTCTGAGTTTGTCAAGGCTAAACAATTTTGTCGTTTTTTTTCTTTCTCTGGTTCTTTGCATTTTTGACTCTGATCCATCTACAGATCAAAAAGGCACTTAGGGGTGTAAAGGTGGAAGTTACTCACAGAGGAAATATGCGTAGAAAGTATCGCATATCTGGTTTAACATCTCAGGCAACAAGAGAGCTCACGTAGGTTCATTTTTGTTAAAAATTATTTTGTGGTGCTTATATATATTCTCGTAAATTCATTTTCATTTGTCATTCTACAGATTTCCTGTCGATGACAGAGGCACAATGAAATATGTTGTGGAATATTTCCAAGAGACATATGGATTCGCCATAAAAAACACAACTTTGCCATGCTTGCAAGCTGGTAACCAACAACGTCCGAATTATCTTCCCATGGAGGTTAGTTTGTCTCACTTATTATTTGTTCTTTGATATTGTCGATTTAGTCACGCAACTGGTCGCGATATTGTACTTCTGATTTTGTTCATCTTTAGATTTTTGACTTGATTATTTTGTTCTAACTGGACCGTATTACTTTACTGCTGTCGATCTAGTCATGCAACTGGTGGCGATATTGTACTTCTGATTTTGTTCTATATCTGTGTATCTTTTTTGACTCAGGTATGTAAGATTGTTGAAGGACAGAGGTACTCAAAAAGATTAAATGAAAAACAGATTACCGCTCTTTTGAAGGTGACTTGCCAGCGCCCTCGAGATCGTGAGATGGATATCTTAGAGGTGAATATATATGGTGATGCAATATGAGTTGTGTTATCCTTTGTTTTTTTTCTTTTTTAGTTGATTCTTTAGTTAACCAGAAAACATATTTTGATTTTGTTTTTGTTGATTCACAATATTTGCTTCATCTTTAGATTTTTGACTTGATTATTTTATTGATGGCACATTCAGTGTACGGGTTGAACTTTTGGATGGCCATGTCTAGACATGGAATTCGGACTGGGCCGGCCCGGCCCATGGAACAGGCGGCCAGGCCGGGCCTGGACCGGGCCGACTGCAATTTTTTTCCACTGTGCGCAGGTGGACTGCTTCGTGGGCAAAACTGGGTCTAGTCCCGTGAGTGATTTTTCCATGCCCGGGCTTGGGCCGAGCGGGCCTGGGTCGGTCTGATCCGTTTTCCATGTCTAGCCATGTCATCATCTTTGCCATAAGCTTTCAGAATGTTGGTTCTCTGTTACATACCCGATAATTAGATATTGTTACTCTTATCCAGCATCAGTTGCGATCCAATACCTTCTGTGTTTTGGTCATAATTGGCTCATAAATTAGGACAAAGTCATCTTAGGCACATGAATAAATTGTCCTAGGCCTTTGGAGAAGTGCTTATGTTGTTGATTTGATGTTTTTTTTAAATTTAGAACTTGTTCAAGGACCAGCTTCAATGTGCCAGTTGAATAGGATGGACATGTCAAAGTTTTTGCCATAAGCTTTTCAGATTGTTGGTTCTCTGTTAGATTCACGTTAAAATTCAATATTATTACTCTTATCCAGCATCATTTCCGAGCAAATACCTTCAATCTTCAGGTTATAGGTGGCTCATAATTTAGGCCAAATTCACTCATGGCACATGAATTTTTTTCCTAGGCCTACGAAGAAGTGTTTATGCTGTTGATTTTCAATTTTCATTTTCATTTAGAACTTGTTGAAGGATCCCAAGATAATAAGGCCCTTTTTCTGTCTTTTTCTAATCCTTGAGACCGTTGTAGATCTCACTCTTTTTATGCCATTGAAAATTTTCTTTAGTTGATTACATATTTTCCTGTACTAGTATTAGGATATTGAGTTTATTGAATGATACGTTTGTTTATGAGGCAATACGAGTCACTTATTGGCTATTTAGGTGATTTTGCAAACAAATGATGTGGGATATTGATGCCTTGCATTGATCAGTAAGTAGCCGATGGGCTTTGCCTTGCATGTACCTACTCAGACCAGTTGTGAGGGAGGTCTTTGGTTACTATCTTCTTTCTCTTTATTGCTTTCACATGTTTATGTTCTCCTTTATATGTTATATTTTCGGAGATTGGTAGATTTTTCACTTGTAAAGTTATCGATATTATAAGCTATGGTTCTGATCACTGAGCATCCATTTTTTTCAACTGATTATTTGACCTTCCAAATCTTGGATGGGTGCAGATACTCCCTCTGTGATGCAACAAGCAGGATAGGCCATCTTATGAAGCATTAACCTAGACCATAGCCTTTCTTGTTTTGACAGATATAGCCCCAAAAATCAAATGGACTGTTCACTTGTCTTTCTCATAGTCATGTATTTCATATTTGTTGCTTGTTTTATGCTACTACATTTGCAATTTCCTTGTATGCCACCATGGTCCTCATGCTATCCACACTTTCTTGGAACTTTAGTATATTTTTCTTCCATTAGTGTGATGGTGATGTAGACATGTTCCATTATTTAGTTATTTAAAAGCAAATTGATTCCTTGTCACTTAATTCACTTGCCAAACTGTTTCACCACCATAAATATTTTGATTTCATTAATATGATATGGTGTTATATCATGTAACCCATATTTTCTTGTCATAGAAGAGTTCTTTCTAATTGATATTCATTTCTCCAACACTGTATCGACAAATTCACTCTTTTTGTACATGACTGTGCTTAGCATTATATGAAATTTCATGTATCCAGACTGTTCATCAAAATGCTTATGACAAAGATGCTTATGCGAGGGAATTTGGTATTAAAATCAGTGAGAAGCTTGCATCTGTTGAAGCACGCATTTTGCCTGCTCCAAAGGTATGCTCTCAAATGAAACTCGTCTAATGACTGTTTTTAAACATGTCATGTTCCAAAACTAATTGGCCTCTGTTATTGTTTGCAAAGCTTAAATACCATGACACAGGCAGAGAGAAGGATTGCCAACCAAGAGTTGGTCAGTGGAATATGATGAACAAGGTATCACTTCTTCTTGAGTCTTACGTTAATGAAAAATTATCAATTACTAGTGATCCATTGTGTTTATTATAGTGTTAATTTCCATTTGCGTGGAGTTTGGTGGGTTTACCAAAGTAGATCCTTCCTTTTAATCATTGCTTTTAATAGTTAAATATATTTGCCTTTTTTCATTAATATTTAGTTGGGCCTGTGGTTGTTTTCTTGGAATCCTTATGGGAACCTGGAATC